>ML776881.1:459703-472693 GCA_009831015.1 Picea engelmannii
ATGGTCAGGTCAACCGAATTAGAGAAGTGTTTTCATATGCCAACATGAACAGTTGATGGCCGATGATAGATTCGAACGATTTGGAAAAGTGTTTTAGTCATCAATGAAAATCATCGATGGTCAAGTCAGTCAGTTTAGCGATGTGTTGCAAATCGATTACCAAAGGAAAGGGATGATGGTTGGCGGTTGGGTCGACCGTTTTGGATAAGTGTTGTGTGTGTTCAAAATAATTTTTTGAGGGATTTAGATCAACAACAAAGATCTCACCTAATTTTGAGATCGACGAATCAGATTTAAAGGAAGTTGTAACAATAAAAAAATGAATTTTTCTATGATTTTTTTGAGATTTTGAAGGTCACGAACTTGCAGGGCGATTTTGAGGCTCTAAACAACAATTTTAGGCAAAAACAACCCATGAGAACAGAATGTACCAAAGTAAACTATGTATCTGCAACTTAAATAAAATAACTCGGTGAGAGGTATCTAATGAGATACTCCCAACACAAAATATATCTTGTATGAGAAAGTTACAGCAAAAACAGTTAAGGTAAAATTTTGGCACTAGATTACTTCCAGAGGGAATAACTCCTTGCTTAGAAGTCTGTTTAGAGAACATGAGAAGTATATGTAAATATTATTAACCATAGAAGACAACCATGGAGATATATTTAGAATCTGGGTATGTAAAATTGTGCAAGAAGAGAAAGAAGACACTTGTAGCATACAGGGATAAAATGAGAAAAATGATCTAAACTTCTCTGGACCATAACTTTCAGCTCAGAGCTTATATTTGACCAAACAAATAGTCACTGGACATTTCTCAAGGAGGAGAAGACATATTTCAATCCGGAATTTTGAATTGGGCGCTAAAATGTTCTTAGAAAGTAATAAAGTAAATTCACCAATAATAAGTGAGTGGAAATTGCAGCTTGTAAATGTTGTAACTTTTCGTTCAAAACTCAGATTGAATCATGAGTACAACCATTAGAGATATGTTTCAAATAGAATTAGAGGTACATGAAAACAACTTTGGTTCTTATATTAGGACTAGAGTTATGGAATATGTCCGGAGATATTACAACCATGAAGAGGAGGTCAAATGTCTTCATGTCAACATGGGAAATGCTGAGACAGAGTCTGATAGAAGGAGAGAGAGGAAAGATCCTGTAACTATGAGGAGCCTGCATAGAGAAATATAGAGCTATAGGGAAAATAATGAAATGATTATGAAGGATCATGAAGAGATACCTTAGAGTCTGGATATTTTGCATAAACAACTTAACAAAGACTCTGGCACAAAGCAAGCAACTAGTGCTAGACAAATGATAGTATCCAAATCCCTTAGAAGAAATGATGATCATGGGAATGATAGGAATTCAAGAAGCATGAGAAGGCACCATCATTCTCCAAGTAAATCCACTAGAAGAACTCATGCAAGTTTAGGGCGAGGGAGCAACCCAAGTGTATATCCTATTAGAAGATAGAGAAGAAGGCCCGAGGAAAACATATTACAAGGTGAACTCAGGAAAATTAAGCCACCAAATTTTAATGGTGAACACATGAAATGGGAAGAGGTTGAGGATTGGATATTGGAAATAAAGAAATACTTCCAGTTGCATGATTACCCCTCAAGGATAGAAGCTAGAATTGCAACCTATCACTTGCAAGGAAAGACAACCATGTGGTGCGACCAACTTAAGTAAGCCAATAAAATTGATGAGAAGAGGATCTCATGGAGCCATTTCAAAGGATATTTCCAAGATAAATATTTTTCCAAGCATTACTATGAAAGAAATATGAAAGATTTCTTTGAACTCAAGTTGGGAAGCATAACAATGGATGAGTATGAGAAGAGGTTTTTTAAATTGCTGAAGTATGTTGACTTAAAAAAGGATGAGAAGTTTAAAATCAAAATGTTTTTGAGTGGGTTACCCTCCTTCTATTTTGACAAGCTATAATATGATAACCCCAAGACTTTGGAGGAATCGATAAGGAGAGAAAAACATCTTTATGAGCATAGTAGAGGAAGGTCAATTTTCCAAAAAGCTTGGAATGACAAGATGAAGGGTAAAAAGGATCAAAGGAAGAAATGTTTTAATCCACCCTTTTTCAAGAAAAACTCCTAAGAAAATCAACAAGGTCAAGCGACCCAAAATGAGAACAAGAATGTAGATTCATTTAAGAAAAGGCCAAGGAAACAACATGTACAATGTTGGGGATGTGAGGGAAATCACTTATATAGGGACTTCCCTCACAAAGAATAAATAATGAGGACTATACACAACATTTAGGAGGATGAAACAATTGAAGACATGGGAGAAAACATGTCAAGGATTTATGCAACCTTGGACAAAAAGCAAAGGAAATATACATCCCATATGATTGAAGTGGAAGATAAGATTGATAACCAACCAATAACAATTTTAATTGATTATGGAGCTAGCCATAGTTACATAAAATCTAACATTGTTGAAAGATTTCACTTGCAAAGGAGTAATCATAATAAATCTTGGTTATTTCAATTAGCCACAAGGGCTAAAAGGATAATCAATGAGCTAGTTAAATATTTTCAAATAGACATCAATGGATTCAACACAAAGGTAGATGTGAACATCATACCATTGGATTCATATGATTTTCTAATTAACGTGGATTGGTTGGAAAAACACCATGTTATCCTAGATTGTTACAACAAGACAATCAAATGTATTGATGAAGAAGGGAAGCAAGGCAAGGTTTAAGGCATTCCAAGAGTTGTAGTTGTTAGAGAAATTTCAACTATACAATTGAAAAATAGTTTTAGGAAGGGATGTCAGATTTTTGCAGCCCATATGGAAGTGGTAGCCAAAGATAAAGTGGCAAGCATTGGAGACCATCCAGTCTTGAGTGATTTTGAAGATGTTTCTGGAGAAATCCTAGGATTTCCACCAAATAAAGACATTGATTTCTCTATTGATTTAGTGTCAGGAGCTTCCCTAGTTTCCAAGACACCATACATAATGGGCACGCCAGAATTGAAAGAGTTGTAGATGCAAATCGAAGAGTTATTAAGGAAGGGGTATATGCATCCAAGTGTGTCACCTTGGGGAGACCTAGTGAATTTTGTGAAGAATAAAGATGGAATCTTAAGGTTGTGCATTGATTTCAGAAAACTAAATAAGGTCACCATAAATAACAAATACTCTTTGCCAAGGATTGATGATTTATTTAATCAATTGAAAGGTGCAAGTCTCAAGAATCTTTTCCAAGATTGGCTTGAGATCAAGTTATCATCAAGTGATGATAAATGAATAAGATATCAACAAGAAAAAAATTAGGATGAGATATGGGCATTATGAATTCACAGTAGTTCCATTTGGACAATCAAATGCCCTAGTTGTTTTTATGTGCCCGATGAATGAAGTTTTCAGGGAATACCCGAACAAGTTTATAATTGTGTTACTAGATGATATATTCATCTACTCTAAGGTAGAAGAAGAACATGAGAGACATTTAAAAATGGTATTGCAAGTTTTAATAGAGAATAAGTTGTATGCCAAGCTAAGTAAGTGCATCTTTTATCAAAAGAAGATTCACTACTTGGGGCATATAATTTAAGCAGAAGGGATAGTAGTGGATCCTGAGAAGATAGAGGCCATTAGAGGATGGCCAAAACCAAGACATGTCACAGAGGTCAGATAATTGATGGGTCTTTCCGATTATTACTAAATATTTATAAAAGTATTCTCAAAGATTGCAACCCCAATCACTTCTTTGCAAAAGAAGGGAGTGAAATTTTGAATGGATTCCTAAGTGTGAATAAAGATTTTAGTGGTTGAAAGATATTTTAACAAGTGCACCAATACTAAAGATTTCAGATCCATATGAACAATTTGTGGTGTGTAGAGATGCGTGTAAGGAAGGTGTTGACGTTTGAATCCATTAGGACCGAAACGACAAATTCACGAGGATATGAATCCCCTTGCATTTTTATAGAGGTGATACTCCTCTTTGGCTGAAAGATATTTCTATGATATCTTGGATTAGGAGAATACTTAGGCATCAAACCCTACATATTTATTGCTTGAATTTATTCAATCAAATGATTCTTCAATAACCTGATCCGATCTTTATGTGTAGAAATAAGTCTTTTAACAATAAAAAATATTGAAGGAGGGCTTCAACATCATAATTTTTTTGTGATCAACATCAAACACACAATCTTCTTAATCACATACAAATCCATCCATATATTATTCATGAGAAATATGAGAGAATAATTTTGATCATCTCAAAGAATTTTAAAAGAGCATTACTTTTAAGATTAAAAGAGAATTTGATAGATCAATTTCAAATATCTCATACTTAATACTCAAAGTTACAATTAGAATCAACCCTGAAATAATTCTTTGTAGAGTTTTATTCATGAAAGATGTTTTTCATTACAAAATATCTCACATTCATATATATGGCTGCAAATACTCCATGAACATATAAGAATAGTCTTTTGAAGAATACAGGAAGAACACTCAAGAACTTGGCCTCGTGCCCAATTCAGAAATCCAAGCATAAAGCTATGATAAATGGTGTAGAAGAAGAAAAAGAGTGGAGAAGATGGAGATTTCTCTTCGTTGATCAAACACTTTGCTGCATATGATACATGTACTTTCTTCTTCTATTATTCTTCCCTTTCCCCTCTGATTCTCTTTAATTAATGCCTCATTAATTCCTCATTAAATAAGTTACATCATTAATATCCTCATCTTTCAAATGGGTCCCTTTCCATTTTTAATAAAAATTTTCATATAAACTTTTATTTTCAAAATTTAATTAATTTCCCTTTTAAAGAGGAAGATTGTGTTTTTCTTTTCTAGATAGAATAATCAATTTTTTATCCATTTAAATAATTTCAGATGTGATATTCATCGTCTTATCTTTCCAACAATATAAATTGTATCCAAATCCAACTCCCGGATCTCAAGATACGAGCTCGTGAAGTTGAGTTGTCGAGCGGATCCATTAAAAATGAATCTGAATGATATTTCAATTTCTAGGAAACATTTAGCCAATTTCATCCATTCTAACCTATACCAATGTCTTCTTCATCAAAATACCTTTCCAACAATATAATTTTTTCATGATTCTGTTGCCCGAAGCTCAAGTTTGGCCTATGGAAGATCGTGACTCATGGACCATCGATCAAATGTCTTGGGGTAATCTCAACCCTTGGATTAAATTTTGTGCTCCCTTTATAAAAATTTGAATTTTTGTGGTGAAAATGTTATCCCACATGCATGAGATTATACATGTCTTAATGATATATAATATGTAGTGTAACATACACTTAACAAGGAACATTAAGAAAAAATACTATGGAGCTTAAAGAGTTCGACTTTCCCTTAGAAAATTGATTAAATAATAATAATTTTGACCAAAATTATCCCATTCAACGTCTAGTGGCATGCCCAGTCAACATATGAGTCAACCATCCACATATCTCCGCATATTGTTGATTAAGGTTGGTTTTCATTGATGTCAACCCTTGAAGAAAGCCCTGTAGCACAAAGGTTTGGGTAATGGACCCAAGATTGGTTGATGTAAATATGAATCATTATTTTTTTTTCATGGTTGATAAGAAGTAAATATGGATGAACTCCAAAGTGGTTCCCTTATGGTGAAATCCCTCACGGGAAGATGCTTTGCGGAGTAAGAGAACCCATGCTTAATTGTGGAATAATGAGATGAAGGAAATTGAATTTGTCAGGAAAACTATCCTAGATGAATAGTGCTTTTCATGCCATTTCTGGTGGTATGTATAACGCCACATAACTCCTCACGGTTAGAGAGTTATGGCCATGAGAAGTTGGAGACCCTAGGTTTGGGTAATGGACCCAAGTTTGTTTGATGGATAACGGTATGAGTTATGATATATTTTCAGATAATACTATTCTATATGGATAATACATGTCATTCCATTTCTGGTGGTATGTGGAACGTCACATAAATCCTCATGGTTTGAGAGTTATGGCCTTACGAAGTTGGAGGACCCTCATATGTCATCTAGAAGCCCCAAAAGGTCAAAGTAGTCAAAGTGGTTAAGATATTTTAAAAGGTAAATAATAAAGTGAAATAATGTATTATAATTCAAAGTGAATACAAAACAAATTATTTCAATCATAAATTTAATGGAGAAATTAGAAGTGGGTTAACCCTAAAATAAGGAAAGTGGGGCCAAGTGACCTAGAAGATGTTTTTAAGGAAGCTANTTGGAGAGTATAAATAAGAGGCAAGGCTCTCTCATTTTAATCACACTTGAGCATATGGAATATCTATGTGTCTGAGGTAACCAAGGATATCTAAGATGAAATTCTGAGGGAAGGTGAAGAAAAGAAGGCCGAAATGCAAGGAAGGATAAATTCTTTTGATGGTGCTTTCTAAGGTATGTTATTTACAGGTCATCTCACCATTTTCGCTATAATTTTTTTTGTATAATGATTCAGACTGTGAAATTTCTATTTCATTGAGAAAACATATCCAAGTATATTTGGTAGAAAATTCATCTTGTGGGTCGTTGTATTTTGGGAGTTACACTCTGTGGAAAATAGGGTTTGTGGCTAGTCCTGAAACTAGTCAAAATCAGGTGTTTTGGGTAAAAACATCATAAATACTTCATAACAGATCCAAATTCAGTGAGACCAAATGTGTTGGTTAGTTTATAGTCTTTAGTATTCTTTGTAAAATTTTCAGATCATTTCAACAGATATTCCCTGAGGGGCACGCTCTACAAGGTCTCTCTCTAGAATAAGCTAGAATTCAACAAGGTATGCCATTTTTGCTATAACTCATTTTATGAGAGGTTCCAAGTAGTGAAACTTGGATTGATTGCACAAAACACACTGAATAACATTGTGTATCAGTTTCAGATATTTATACATTACAAGTACAAAGTTATGATTACTTCAAGTTAGGGTTGTTGACTAATCCAAAACTAGGCATTTGAGACTAAAGAAAAGTTTGATGAAAATGATAGGCTCTTGTTATTAAAGTTAAGGAAGGTTTGAAGGAATGTGATCATATAAACCAGGTCTATTACAGAGCTACCAATCATATTTGGATGATGAAATTGATGAGGTCTTTTGGTTGAGGTACATGTTGAGTACATGGTTAAGACAAGTAGTTGATGAGTTGGCACATACATGAGGTGTATAGTTGATTATGTTGGTACATATTGATAATTCATAGTTGATGAGTAGTTGACACATGATTAGTATATACTTGGTACATGGTTGGATGCACTTCTTTATGGTACAGGTTGATTATAGGTTGTTTGGTACAGGTTGGTGCATGGTTGATGCACTTGTTTATGGTACAAGTTGATTACAGGTTGAGGTACAAGTTGATGCATGGTTCAAATTTATTGGTATAGGTTTAAAATGGTATATCTCATAGTGATAGTGTGACAATGGTTCCATCATTCTACTTCTACTTCAGGGTGGTAGGACGAGGGAAGGACAGGTGGTTGTAGCCACCTTTCGGTTGTAGCCGGAGAACACAGGGGGTTGTAGCCTCCTTCTGGTTGTATCCAGAGAATTGGGGAGTTGGAGATCCCCTCAGGTTGTAGCCTGAGAAACTAGGGGGTTGGAGCCTCCTTCCAGTTGCAGCTAGAAAACAAAGGAAGTTGGTGCTTCCAATGAATGTAATTCTTCAAGACATATAAGAAAAAGCATTCTGTGGTTTTCTCCCGATTTTGGTTTCCACATAAAACACTGGTGTACTGTGTATGTGTATGATTGTTCATTTGTTCATTGCTTATTTACTCTGTAGTTATTGGATGATAATGCTACATTGATATAACACTTGGATTATATGGTTAAAAATTATTAAATTGCTCTATTACTAATTCACCCCCCTCTCAGTAATCCAACAATTGGTATCAGAGCGAGGTTCCTTCAGGAAACATTTTAACCACTGGAAAGAGATCATGGATTATTCTGAGAATGGAGTACCAATGTTTAATGGTCAAAATGGTTTTAAGTATGAGATGTGGAGCAAAATGACAAGTATTTTTACAGGCATAGGGATATTATATTTGGCTATCAGTTGTTACAGGATATGATAGTTCAAAAAGGGAAAAGACTGCAGCCAAGAAATAATTGAAGAAGAATATCAAAATAGAAATGGATTTCATTTGGGAAGGATTACCTAAACTAGTAAGAGAAAAGGTTGGTAAATGTTCATCAGCTAAAGTACTTTGGGATAAGTTACACGACATATATCCTTCACCCATCTCAGATTTAGAAAATACCAAAGAAGATGCAGATACAGAACAAGAAGAAAGATGCTCATCATGTCATACATATTCAGAAGAGGAAGAGCATGATGAAACAAAAGTTGATTACAAAGAAAATTTGATCTCTGCAATTAAATATCTAAGGAAAGAAAGAGAAGAAAACAAGTCATACAATAAAGAATTGATGAAGCAAAAGCAAAGTGTTCAAGGTTCCGAAAAAGATCAGCAGGTCATCAAGAATTTAAGAGCTCAACTAGAAGAGGCTAGAAGAATTGAAGAAACTCTAGAATATCAAAAGAAATGTTTAGAAGCCAACATAGCAACACAAAAGGAAGATGCAAAAAAGAGAGAAAAGATATTGATGGATCATCTCAAGGAAAGAACCAATGACTTAAATGAACTTGAGGAAGAGTTTGGTCAAGAAGAGAGAAGACTAGAAGAAGAAATAATTGCATTGAAAATCCAACTTGAAGAAGCAAAGAGAACAAAAGAGGTCATGAAGTCTCAGATAATGAAGAAAGAAGAAGAGGTTGAGAATCTTGAAGAAGAATTTGTCACACTAAGAGTCAGAATCGTTAAGCTCAACAAGAAAGTTGAAGAGACAGAAACATCCACATCAGTTGTAGAGAATGAAGAGAAGCACTCTATGTTTCTAGAAAAGAAGAATGAAGAAAACAAAAAGAGTTATGTAGAAGTACTCAAAGGACGAAATCATGGTCAACCAGAATCTAAGAAAACTATTGAAGATGCAACTTCAAGAATACCATCCATGTTCAAACCACAAAGAAGCTTCAATCATGATCATGATCAGTCAAAGAAAAAATTCAGAAGGACTATGCCACAAAGAAGATCATTCACTCTCAGGTATGAAAATTTGTTTTATGGTCATTGTTTTTATTGTACTAACTTTGGATATAAGGTTGAAGATTGTAGGGATTATAAAATAAATTTTCAAATAGACTGTGCCTATGTGGTCGCACGTAACATTGAGTGTTACAAATATCATAACTATGGACACATAGCCATTGATTGTAGAAGCATGATCAATACTTCCATGAAAGAGAATACTGATATCAGATATAAGAAAGTATGGATAAGAAAGTAGGAAGAACATGTGAACAAAGATCAGGTACCAGAGATCGCAAGATTGACAATAAAATGAGATGAAGAAAATTCTATAGAGAAAAGGAAAGATGTCAGATACATAAAGGTTTAGAAAATAACTGAAAGAAAGGAAGGACAAGTAAATAAGGAATAGGTTCAAGAGATTGTAATTTCAGACATTGTAGTGAAAGATGAATCCACAGATAGAAAGAAAGAAGTCAGATCTCAGAGAGATAATGAATATACCAATGAAGATGATGATGAATCTACCAATGAATATGATGATGAATACACATCAGAGCAAGAATTGTTCTGAGCCATCCGACTTAGAGACTCCCAAGTAATATGAATATTAGATAAGGGGAGTCTATGCGATAGCTGTGATAGACCAAAGAACCATCCTTTGAGCATCTTGCAGGGTTTGAGAAGACAGATTCAAAGCAATCAGTTAGCAGAAGTACAGTTTGATAGTATAATGATAAATGGGTTAGCATTATGGACAATTGCGCAAGTAGAGTCTTGGATAGTATGGACAGAGATGGATTTGTAATAACACTTAATAGGTTTGGATAGATATATGATAGTGGATGAGAGCATGGATTCATAGATTGGTTCAGAGAGTGGTTCAAAGAGAAAGGAACATTATCGTAATGGATGATAATTACACAAGAAATGGCTCAAACAATGTTAATGGATTACAAATTGAAAGATATTTTTTGGACACAGGTAGTGCATACATCAATTCACATTCAAAACAAAGTAATGTTCAGAAACAAAACTGACAAAACTCCCTACGAGCTATGGAAAGGAAGACCAACAAATGTGAAGCACTTCAGAGTTTTTGAAAGAAAATGCTACATCAAAAGAGAAGATGGAAGAATGAGAAATTTTGACTCTCGTGTGGACAAAGGAGTACTTGTTGGTTACTCAAGTACAAGGAAAGCATACAAGTGTTACAATATAAGTTTGAACAAATTTGTGGAAAGCATCAACGTAGCAATTGATGAAACAGGCAAACTAGAATCAAAGGAAGAAGAAAACAAATCAATGGAACAACTTTTCGAAGAAGAAGAAGAAGAAGCAAAAGATGAAGTAGAAGAGGAAGATGAAGAGAATTCGACAGAAACAAAAGAGCAAGTTTAGAAAGTATCTCCAAATACATGTAAAAAATGAGTCCAGAAGAATCATCCTTCAGATTAGATTATTGGAAACAAAGATGCAGGAGTTGAGACTAGAAGAAAAATCCATTCACCAGAACAAACACACCTAGCACTCTTATCTATAATTGAACCAGACTGTTTTGAAGAAGCCAAAAAGGATGAATTTTGGAATAAATCCATGAATGAAGAATTTGATCAAATAGAGAAAAATGACACTTGGGAACTAGTTCCAAGAGCAAAGAGTAAGAATGTGACCGTCACAAAATGAGTTTTCAGGAATAAATTAAATGAATATGGACAAGTTACAAGGAACAAAGCTAGATTGGTATGTAAAGGATATGCACAGATTGAAGGAATCGACTTTGAAGAGACATTTGCCCCAGTTTCCAGAATGGAAGCAATCCGGTTGCTTTTAGCCTATGCATGCTCCAAAAATGTTAAAGTATATCAGATGGACGTAAAATCATCTTTTCTGAATGGGGAACTTGAAGAAGAAGAAGTCTACATTGAACAACCAGAAGGATTTCAATTGTCAGAGAACACAGATTATGTGTGTAAATTAAAGAAGGCCTTGTATGGTCTAAAACAAGCTCCTAGAGCATGGTACTCTAGACTAGATAAGTATCTACAGCAGACAGAGTTCAGAAAAGGAAGTGCAGACAACAACCTCTACATCAAGGTAAGCGAAGGTAATATTTTATTAATTGAAGTTTATGTTGATAATATTATTTTTGGTAGTGATGATGATAGGTTAAGCCAGAAATTTGCAAAAGATATGTAGAATGAATTTGAAATGTCGTTACTTGGAGAACTATCCTTCTTTTTGAGACTTTAGATACGTCAAAGCAACCAAGGAATCTTTATTTCTCAAGCCAAGTATATCAGAGAAATGCTAAAGAGGTTTGGAATGGAAGATTGCATACCAGTTATCACTCCCATGCAAACCAGTTGCAAGTTGAGCAAATATGATGATTCAAAGTCTACAAATCAGAGGCAATACAAGTCAATGATTGGCAACCTACTATATGTGACAACATCTAGACCAGATGTAATGCAGATAGTTGGGTAGGTGGCACAATTTCAAGCAACACCAAAGGAGTCACATGTGTCAGAAGTGAAGAGGATTTTCAGATATCTCAAAGGAACATAAGAGTTTGGATTATGGTATCCAAAAGGAAAGGATCTATCACTTATTGACTTCACAGATGCAGATTGGGCAGGTTGTATTAATGACTGATGAAGCACCAGTGGAGCAACGTTCTACTTGGGTGAGTGTTTAGTATCATGGCTAAGCAAGAAACAATCATCAATATCTTTATCTACAGCCGAGGCAGAGTATATTGCAGCAACATCATGTTGTTCATAGGTTCTTTGGATGAAACAAAATATGACAGATATATAGGTTGAGTATGATGAGCCCATTCCAATATATTGTGATAATATAAGCACCATCAGTATCTCGAAGAACCCGGTGATGCACTCCAAGATGAAGCACATTCCAATCAAGTATCACTTTCTACGGGATTAAGTTGCAGAAAACATCAGAGTTGAGTATTTGGGCACAAAAGAACAAATGGAAGACATCTTCACAAAACCACTTCCACGGGAATCCTTTGAATATCTTTTCCAGAGCCTTGTATTTATTTCTACTCCAAATGAATTCTTTTTGAATGCTTATCTTATATGTCTTATATGTACTTGAGGAAGCACCATAAGAGGACAATTTAGTCAGGGGGAGCAACCCTGGATGGAAAGATACCTTTTCCATTGATGACAAAGGGGGAGAGATTTATTAGATGCAGAGGACAGAGGCATGGTTCCAGGGGGAGCATGAGTGATATGATTTCATTATTGCATCGGAGTGCTGCCATCAATGCTAAAGGGGGAGATTGTTGATTAAGGTTGGCTGTCTTTGATGTCAACCCTTGAAGAAATCCCCATAGAAAAAGGGTTTGGGTAATGGACCCAATATTGTTTGATGTAAATATGACTCATGATTGTTTTTTCATGGTTGATAAGAAGTAAATATGGATGACCTCCAAAGTGGTCCTTTTATGGTGAAAGCCCTCACGGGAAGACGCTTTGCGAAGTAAGAGAACCCATGCTTAATTATGGAATAATGAGATGAAGGAAATTGAATTTGTCAGGGAAAATATCCTATATGGATAGTGCTTTTCATGCCATTTCCGGTGGTACGTATAACGTCACATAACTCCTCACGGTTAAAGAGTTATGGCCATGAGAAGTTGGAGACCCCAGGTTTGGGTAATGTACCCACGTTTGTTTGATGGATAATGGTATGAGTTATGAAATATTTTCAAATAATAATATTCTATATGGATAGTGCATGTCATTCCATTTCTGGTGGTATGTGGAACGTCGCATAACTCCTCACGGTTTGAGAGTTATGGCCTTACGAAGTTGGAGGACCCTCATATGTCATCTAGAAGCCCTAAA
>ML776881.1:480799-516610 GCA_009831015.1 Picea engelmannii
ATTTAAGTGGGGTAAAAGGAGGTTTCCCCCTCGAAGAGGCTTATTATCTGAAATTCTCTCTTTTTCAAGGCGTTGAGTACTTTTTCTGAGGATTTTCTATTCTATATTGATATTTGGTTCTTAACATGATACACCCACTAGTGGTCATCCACTAGGGGCACATCCATAGGGATGTCACAACTCTGACTCACTCCATTACACAGAAGAAATAGGCCTTCACATATTCACCTGTGCTCTTCCAAAGGTACGTCCACTCTACATATATGCTTTCCCACTGCCACCGACAGGAGAGTCATCTGGAGTCTTCTCGTCAACTCTGTTTCTCATAGGAGGCTATCACATCATCTTTATTTCTGATCACATGACGATGCGCCCAACACTTTTGGGATTTCACATGTTCACCTTGTGCTCAGCCACAGACACGTCCTAACTCAATAGATCGCTTTTCCACTGGATAATCATCTGGAGTTCTTCTCACTCACATCATGGAGGAGGTCATCTATGTTTTCCTGTATCTATCTCAGGTAGGAACCACATACCCTTCTTAGGGGTTTTCTCTCAGGTTTGTAAGCTATGAGAAAGACTCACATAGCTACTATGTTCCACATCTCACAAGTTTGTACGCTGGAGGATGTCTCCCATAGTTGCATTCATCAACATTAAGTGTGGGGAGGAGGGAAAAAGAAGGGGGAAAGGGTAGTTAGGGAGGGGAAATTTGTAGGAGATGGAAGTTAGGGGGTGGGAAATGTGGGTAGTTAGGGAGGGGGGGGAATGAGGGTAGCATAGGTAGGGGGTGACGTAGGGTGATGTAAGGGTAGGGTAAAATGAGTGCGGCAGGAGGAGGGAACGAGAAGTGGAAAGGGTAGTTAGGGAGGGGAAATTTGTGGGAGGCGGAAGTTAGGGGGTGGGAAATGTGGGTAGTTAGGGAGGGGAGAAAATGAGGGTATAATAGGTAGGGGGTGATTTAGGGTGATGTAAGGGGAGGGTAAAATGAGTGTGGCGGGTGGACGAAGATGGGGGCGAGGAGTGAGTCTTCCCGCTGAAGAGTATGGAAAATAATACAAGTGTGGAAAGGGGGTAAGGGAAGAGTGTAGTGAGGTGAAGTGTGGAGTGTGGAGAGATAATGAGTGAGGGTTGTGAGGAAGAAAGGGTGGTGGAGAGATAAGTATGTAAGTGGGAAAGGGGAATGGGAAAATATTTACGTGGTGTATCCAAAAAAAAATTTACATGGTTTATTCCATGGATTTACACGGTATATCCACAAGACTTTTATATGGTGTATTCTACCAGATTTTTGTGGTTTATACCACAAGATTTTACATGGTTTATTCCATGGATTTTTATGTGGTTTGTTCCACGAAATTTAAAAGAATTTTAAGAGGTTTTCTTCCAATATAATCAAATATGGTTCCAAGAAATGTTGTGGTTCCCAAAAATTCTTTGTTCCAAGAAAATTGGCTTTGCCACAAAATGAAGAAGCCCTCATTGGGAATTTAAATGTAAACCTGGATATCTTGAGAATATGAAATCAGATTTTTAATTTGGAAAATGCATGGCAAAGTTGATACCGAGGGCTATACAATGAAATCTTAATCGTCCAAAAATTTTCTTCTTTTAATATCATTTTTTTATTATTCCAAGAGAAGAAAAATATAGGTGATCAATTTTGGTCAACAAAAGGGCTCAGTGGACTCCGAGCACAAAAAGATCACGTGGTATTCTATGAGTCCAAAAAATTAAAAGAGAATGAGAGAAATTATGCTACACAAGACTTGGAATTAAAACTGATTCTACATGCATTAAAAAATGTGGAGACATTGTCTCGTGGGGAAGTAATTTGAGCTAAGGAAAAACCACTGTGGTTTGAAACATTTGTTTGGACAACCAACACTAAATGTTAGAAAAACTAGGTGGCTGGAATTTCTTAGTGAATATGACTTTGAGATTAAGTACATTGAAGGAAAGAAAAATCAAGTGGCTGATGCACTCAACATGAGAGATCATGCAATTTATATTGCATCCATTAGCATGTACAAGACTAATCTGAAAGATAAAATTATTGCAATAACAAATTTAGATAAGAAATACTTGAAAAGAAAAGAAACATTGAAACAAGGAAATTTTCAGCAGAAATTTAATTGTTATGAGATGAAAGAGGATGGATTTCTCATGTACGAAGGCAAAGTATATGTGTCGGATTCCAATGAGTTGAAAAATGAAATGATGACTAAAATGCACAATGCGCCATATGTTGAGCACCCATGATATCAGAAGACAATTACACATGTGAGAAGCCAATAGTTTTGGCTAGGAATGAAGAAAGAAGTGGCTAATTATATAGGCAGATGTCTAGAGTGCCAGAAAGTGAAGACTAAACATAGACATCCAACAAGACTATTGTAGCCATTGCCCATTCCAGAATGGAAGTGGGAAGTAGTTACAATGGATTTTATTACAAATTTTCCCAGAATAATGAAGAATGTGATTCCATCATGGTGGTGGTGGACAAATTAACTAAGGAAACACATTTTATTCTAGTGAAGACTACACACAAGGAAATAAATATTGCAGAAATATACATGAAAAAAGTTTCCAAGCTACATGGGGTGCTTAAGGCAATAGTTTCAGATAGATATATAAAATTTACTTCCAATTTTTGGAAAGGTTTGTTCAAAGGATTTGGGACAAATCTAAATCTCAACACAACGTATCACCCAGATTCAAATGGGAAAAAATAGAGGACTAACATAATAATTGAGGACACACTTAGAACGTTTGTGATGGATCATCCATCAAAGTGGGATTATTCTATCCATTTGGTTGAACTTGCTTAAAATAATGGGTATCGAGCCTTATGAAAAATGATCTCATTTGAAGCATTGTATGGAAGGAAGTGTAATACACTACTGAGTTGGGATATTCCAACATACATAGTTGTTATTGGACCAGATTTGTGGTTGAAGGAAATGGAAGAGCAAATGGAAAACATCAAGAATAATTTAAAGGATGCCCAGGACAGGTGGGAAATTTATGTAGGCAAGAATAGATTTTTTATAGATTTCGAAGTGGGCGAACATACATTTTTAAAATTGAATGAAAAAAGAAGTTCGCTAAGATTAGGAAGTTGCACGAAGTTGGCATCAAGATATTGTGGACCTTTTGAAATCTTAGAAAAGGTAGGGCCAATTGCATACATGATAGCATTGCATGCATCTATGAGAGTGCATAATGTATTTTATGTATCATTATTAAAGAAATATGTGTCTGACCCTAACCACATAATTGATTAGACTGTGATCCAAGTGGAACACGAAGGGGATTTTCTGGTAGAACTAATATGCATCATGGAATAGAAAGTCAAAGTGCTCAGGAACAAAGCCATATGGTCGAATAAAGGTTCAATGGACTTGCGACAAACCTGAAGATGCAACATGGGAGCACAAATAAAACACACAAGAAGAATACATGCATTTTTTTGTCAATTTTGAAGAAAACTTAATGCAATACTCCATTTTGAGCAACTAGAGTTATAAAACCACATCTTAGAGTCCCATCCTACCTGTGTTGGGGGCCCTAGTAAAATAATGACACATTCCTTGGGTTAGACTTGATAAATGAATGGTGCATTGCTTGGGTCAGTGGGTTGAGAGGGACACAAGATTTTGGTTGGAACTATGGTTGGATTTGTGAAATTGCAAAATTTTATTTCTTTAAGCATTGTGATGTAAATTTGTATATGTATATTGGCATAGTGTGCACCGAGGATGACACACAATTTTAGGGAGGGGGAATGTAACATCCCTACTATAATATCTAGTTTAATTAATGCTTAATGTAGATATAATGTGTGGCTATGGCTAAGTGATATATATGTGATGCAGACCTCTCGTCCTAAAACCCCTTATTTGCAGTCTACTGCTATAACTGCATTGAAAACCCTGAAATAGGGGTGCCAAGGATCTTCTGAGCTTTTCTTATTTAATCAATAATAGGATTGAATCCATATGATCACAATTTTATTACAAAGGCTTTGAACCTGGTTCTCCTCATATGTTGAAGGATCTCTCTGTTTGTAATGTACGTTGACTTGCTTTGCTGATGCAAAGAATTTCAGTCAGCTTGTCCTCCTCCTTCTTCAATACTTTCTCTTTGATGTATTCCTAATCATCATCCACAATCTGTCTATCTTCTTATCTAGCTCAGTCTCTGGCTGAATACCTCTATTATGATCTCTCCCTAGTTGTTGTGCATACTTTGTAGTTTCTTCCTTATTCCCTTTCAACACAATGTCTTCCTTTTCCAATTCATATTTTTCATTCTGAATGTGCAATCCTTGACCTATTATCCTCTTTTCCAAGGATTCCAATTCCTTATAAATTTCATCAAAATTAACTTGAATTGTATCTTCCAGGTAATATCCTCCTCTTGTATCTTCTGTCATTCATCCTTCCAAGGGTTCTACCTCTTCTTCTATACATTCTTCTTCTGGAAAAAGATTGTCTTCTATTATTTCCATTGATGAATTTTCCTTGAGCCTATCTTCATGTGGTGAATTTCCATCCTCTATACCTCCATAAAATTTACAAAATAATGTTGATCCACCTACACATATGTCCCAATTGTGAGTTTCAAGTTTACAAGGTTCTTAAACTTCTGTTGCTATCATCATTATCATGCATTCTTCTATGCCTTCATCTTATTATGTTGCTGAGGATTTTCTTCCAAATGAATGTTTCCCATCATTAAAATTACTGACACAAATATTCATTTGATTTTCTTCATTTTCTCTAGTTATAACAACTTCCTCATTGTCTTCAAAGTCTTCAAACATATGCTCTATTAAAAATTCCTCCAATTTAGCCATCTCTTCTACAAGCTTCATTCCTTCATTGACATGCACAAACATATCATTAATTTGATGTTCATTACCTTCCAAATCTGCAAACATACACAAAAAGTCGGAATTAAAGACATAAGGCTCCTCATGTAATGCCTTAATATCCACATCTCCATGTTGTCCTGAACAATTCACTAGACTGTCAAGAAACCTCTCCTCGATGTTCCTGGCTTCATATTTATCCAGGAACAATATTCTTTCAGGTCCACATAACCAAACTTCCATTTCACACTCAACTGCTATGAGTTCCTTTTTCAACCTGGGATACATCCTTTGCCTTAGCTTCATTTGAAATGAATGCCATCTAACCTTCTTCTTCTTCATTGTACAACCATATATCTAGTACTCTTCATACTTCTGTAGAAACTCCATTAGTACATCAAGATGTACTCTCAACTCAACCATTTCCCTATCAAATTTATCATCACTCATCTTCCTTATGCCAACTTCCTTGGCATTTCTGTCCACATGATTGTGATTTCTCTCAGAACCCTTAAGGTGACCCTCAATAGTCATCCTTACCTCCTTCTTTGGATTTTCCTTATCCACTTGTGAGCGAAAATAAGCCTTTCCCATCTCTGTAACAAGGCTGCTACTTGTCACCAATACCAAGTCATCCTCTTGGTATCCTCTTGGTTCTCTGCAGTAGAACCTTTTCTCGAGCACTCCTGCTCCTCATCTTTCAAAGACATTTGTATTTTGCATCTTCAACTGCTCACCTCTTCCTTCTTCCTTTGAGAATTGTATTGTTCTCTTTTCCTTCAACAATGTACTTTGTTTTTGGGTTTTGTCACAACTTATTTACTTGAGAGCTCTGCTTTCTCCCCCTTCCTCTGTCACAACTTCACTTGTTGTCATGGCTACTATTATCCTCCTTTTTCTCTGACTCCTACCTGCCAATCACAAATTATTTATGACTAAAGTTAGCATAAAAAACCATATCAATATTCATAAGATCTGTGACAATATATCATATTTAACATTCTTCCTTTGATCCACTTCTGAATCAATTTCTTCCCAGACACACCTATTTTTAACTCTTTCTCTAAAATAAATCTATGAAGATCATATCGTCTCTCACAATCCTCTGCAATAAAACACAGGAAATTCTAACTTCTCCTCTGATACCAATTGATGCAGACCTACCGTCCTAAAACCCCTTATTTTCAGTCTACTGCTATAACTGCATTGCAAACCCTGAAATAGGGGTGCCAAGGATCGTTTGAGCTCTTCTTATTTGATCAATAAAAAGATTGAATCCATATCATCAAAATTTTATTATAGAGGCAATGAACCTGGTTCTCCTCGTATGCCGAAGGACCTCTAACTCCGACCCATGTGATCGAGGGCTATGACCTCATTCCAATATTTTGGGCGCTAAACTCTCATCAAGGATCGATGGTCATGATCAAATACCACCATGGAGATCTATGATCGGGGATGATTGTGGAGTCCCAAATAGCATGATGATTATCTTTCTTCCCGAGTTCCGCAATGGAAGATGCACATTGGTAGATGGACCAATGTGAGACATTGATTTGTTGATGGGTGACGATTGACGATTGTCGGGGATTAAAGAACCATAACCTACGCGATCGTTAATTCAACCCTTCGATCCCACAATGGATCCCCACCATTGATCTTCCCTTACTGAGATCTGACAGTCAGGACTTAATCGGATGTTGATCCGACGGTCACCCTCTGCAACTCCCAGATATGACGACTATTGTGAATTTCTGTTGAATTCATCCTTCAATGGTCACAATCTATTCTTTCCTTAGATTGATGGCTCCTGTAGCTTCTTCCACCATGGCTGCGTGAGCTACCTTAATTTCAATGACTACCTGATTACGAATAGAATAGGATCATCAATCCTTTTCAGTGATTGATGATCATTGAAACACTTTTATGATTTGGTTTACTTAAAGGATTGCGCTGAGACCTTATCATGAGAGTTTTCTCCTTAAACCTGCAATAAATTCATTATCCTGCAATAGCACACAATATATTATACATAGATTCGTCAATTATGGGATAGGGGTTCACTTAATTTCCATAGAGACATTCAATGTATAGATCTTCTTGAACAAATAATTTTACATTCATCAAATGTACACTTACTGTACATACAGTTACATAGGCTCGCATGCCTTCCTTTTCCTAGATTAAATTAACAGAATACAATCCTCATTCTCCCTTTGATCGGCGCCAACCTCTAGCCTAATTACT
Organism: Picea engelmannii; assembly: GCA_009831015.1. Classification (NCBI taxonomy): domain Eukaryota; kingdom Viridiplantae; phylum Streptophyta; class Pinopsida; order Pinales; family Pinaceae; genus Picea; species Picea engelmannii. The sequence continues at coordinate 487,926 of ML776881.1, forward strand.
CATTCTATTGGCCTGATTAACATTTGTTTGGCCACACTCTAATGCCCGAAGGCTTACAATATTTTGTACAAAATGGGTTCTAAAACCAATTTAGTTAAGATCCTATAACTTCTCAACAAAACCCCTAATGAGGCCTTAGATCCATGAATCACTCCCAAGGATCATATAACCACTCAATCCTAGTTAAGATCTTTCTTCATTGAGAAGATTCGATTTATCTTATCTTCACAAGACTCAAATCTCCGTAGATACCCAATTTAGAGAAACAGTTCTACAACAAACAAATATCCAAGATTCCCTCATGTTCTCACACATTCGAGAACATTTACAAATATATCCTCACTTATACAAATCAAACTCATGTGAAAATATAAAAAATCACTCACTAGGAAACCAACCCTTTAGTAGAATTAATACCCCCCTAGCTCTAATCAAATATACAATGAATTTGGAAGAAGGATGCACCTGCATCAATATGTGAATTGTATTTTTGAATTTTAATAATAAAATGTGATACCAGATAATGGGGGATATGGATAGAGATGGGTGTCTAATTAATCCACAAGAGAGGGGAGGGTCTAAGAGAATGTCTAAGAGGGGTCCAAGGGGGAATTACCCATGTATATTTTTTTTTGTTAACTAAATATCCCCGACTTGCGGGACTGGCATGTGGCTTAGATGCCACGACCCAGGGGCATCTAAGCCATCAAAATCACTCGGGGATCACACCCGGCCCTGACCACACCAACCCTTAACATGGATTGATTTGAGGTGTCCCTGAGGTTTCAAACCAGTGACTTCACTTACAAAGTTCCTTAACAATGCACTCCCTCACCGACTTCTCTACACCATGGGGATAGAATACCCATGTATATTAATTCAACCCATTTCCTAAATTTATATTGATATATGAACCTTATAATTTCCGATTGAGTGTACCCAAAGCCAATGCATGTAAGAGGGTGAGTGTGAGAAGTCATATCTCATAGTTATTGGGAGCATGGGGACTGAGTACAATCAACTTGGGGAAGTGTGTGAGTCAAGAAAGTAAGTCAAAGAGAGGAAAAATGTATGGGCAGTTACAACAATTTTTTGACAGTCAAGTTTTTGGAATGAACAACAAGCAAAGAGAAGAAAATAAGCGCTTGGAGTTAGAGAAACCATGGAGTGCAAATTCTGGAGCATCTCTGGAGTGTATTTGGAGAAAATATTGAAGAGCTAGATTTGCAGGCCTGAAGAGTTTGTTAATAACAATGAATCAAGCCAAATGGTATATACATGTGATCAAAATAGACTAAGCACACAATTGGGTGCTCCACATCATTGGAAAGTGTGAGATTAAGTTTCATTTACATTTATTTTCCTTTATCATGGCCACAAAGTAAAATCCATTTCAACTCTCGAGCATTAGCGAACAAGAGGAATTCCTCGTAGTTATACGCATTGTTTGAAATTTTATTTTCAAGCAAACCAAATCTAATATCTCAATGATTTTGTTGTGTTAAGTCTGCAATGTAACATTACCCTTTTCGTTAGTTCTCTTCAATAGGGACTTGTTATAAGGAACATCGACACCCCTTGAATTACTAGAACCTTGGTGAGCATGTGCAAATGGGATGTATAGTCTCTATGATATCTACGATTTTTTAAGTTCCTTGAGTGTTTATTTTCATTTCTTCATTGGGTCTATGCTTGGTTCCAATTGGGAGTTTCTAGGTATTATTGTATATGATTAAATTTTTTCCTTAGTCAATTTGAATGCCTTTTAATTTCTATTTCCCACAGTTCTTCATCCTCTAGGATTTCAAGTGCTGCTTTGCACCTTCTACGAGGTCACAAAAAAATTCACAATGTCAAATATTTATCCCAATTTTGTGCTCATTGTTTAGGTGGGATATATGGTTTATCACTCTACAAATTTTTAGGACTATAGTAATGGTGGTATGTCCAGAGCTTCTCAATGTTCTTTCATTATTAACAAAATTAATACAATAAGCAATTTCCTACTTGAACATTGCTCATTTCTCCATGTGCACTATCCATATCAAAATATAATATTTTCATCCTAAGGTATATATTTGTCTCCTTCTACCCATTGTAATGAGATTCATCTCTCTTTCTTCAATGGTTAATAAGGGAAAAAGTATCGTACATTTTGATAATTTCTTTGTTGAATTTGACAATCAAGTGGTTCCCCTAAGAAGGGTGTACCCCGTTCCAACAATAAGTGGAAAAAAAAGAGGCTTCCACTCTGAAGGTCAATTCTCCCAAAATTTACCACCTCTTCAAATCAAACCTAGTCATACACTCTAGTCAAGAAAAAATTCACATATCCCCTCATGTTGAGCCAACTATGTGAATATTATTCAAACAATATCCAAATTTCATGTTGAATGACATCATAAACATATTAAGGATTCCATTTATGAGATTGAAATGCAAACATTAGAAGAGACAAAATTTATAACTAATATGGACCAAGGCCATATCTCTTTTTCACTTCCATTGATCCCAAATATTCTTATGGCTGAAAATCTTATTTGGATTTCCATTACAATACAGTAGGCCATCAAAGAATTTTTTTTTGGTATGGTCAAAAGGATTTCCTCGAGCTTATGGGGATAAAATTGACACCTTGCTTAGTTGGTTCAAAGATTTTTTACATTTACATGTGGAGTACCCACAAGCCTTGATATGCCAAATTACTAAAATTGGATCCTTCCTCTCCTTGAAATCCTAGTCCAAACTACTATCCATGAGTTACAACAACTTCAACACAAGATTCAACATCAAGTTGTAATTGATCCCAGTAGAGAGCATTATTTCCCAAAACATTTTCATTTAAGAGATTTTTCAAGAATCCCAATATGTGAATAAAGGTCTTTCCATCTAACACATAGGAAACCACTCAGTCAGTGATCATTAATGAAATGTCATTTGTTGAGCATAATTAAACCTACCAATGATGAAAATAATCCCAGGGTGCTACCAACTTTAGGTAAATCCCTTAGAGAAATGTGTCAATCGATAATAGATGACCCACCAATGAGAAGTCAATGAGGAGCTTCGCTACTAGCATGAGTAAAGAACATTGATGTTGATGCTACTGGAAACAACTTGAAAATAGAGAAGGTCGACATGGTCCGTTAAGGATTATGAGGAATTATTAACACGGGCTAAAGACAACCCTTGAAGATAAACATGACACAATGGTGACTTGGGAAACATTATATGTAAAGAGTAACAATTATATAAATCTACAATGTAGGAGGCATCGAAAAATTATTTATAGTGATTGGAAGATTAACCAACTAGAGGATTAAAACTCAAGTATCATGGTTCGTCTCCTAATGAAACACTATAACTCAACTTTTCAAGTAGAGGAATCAAAACTTGGTGCTTTTCTCAAGGATGACATAACTGAAATTGCTGCCACAAAAAGTAAAGATCTTAATTCTTACCCGCTTCACTCTTTTTTTCAAAATATTTTATTTTTGTGTCTTTTTCATATTATAAAAGCCTGAAAAGGAATAAAATAATATCATGATACATTGGAGGAAATGAGTGCCACAGGACAAGAAACTAATTCCAAGTGCACAAAATATACCTATGCAAAACAAGATGTAGGAATTATATGTAGGGTATGAACACTCATCAACATGTTTCATCTAGGGATAAGGTTCCAATATTGAAAAGTGATGAATGCAAAGGTGATCACCTGAAGAGAATGCATAAGAATTAAGAAACAAATGATGAACTATAGTGGGAATTAGGCTCAAAAGAGCAAACAACAATATGCAGTGAAAAAATACAAATTGAAACATAAATGTGGGAGCCCCGTAAGGGATGGCTAGAAAAATATTGAGAGTAATTCATGCAACTTCAACACAAAGTCATGACAGGGTTAAAAGGGCTCTCAAGCCTATGGAAAACTTCATCATGGGCACTAAAATGGCAAGCAAGGTGCTCACCAGAGAACCCATGATCGGTAGGCTCTAACACACAAGTTACGACACTTATTAACTGCAAAGAAGGCTTAGTGTCGCAAGCTAGTGGGGTTGATCCTAAGGAAAAATATGGAACATGATGCTATTAATGCAAGATGCAAGGTGAAAAACCTAGTCTATATGCCAATTTTGATTCCGTTATCTGTTAGTGTGGATCAAATTTGACAATATGATGTAAAAACGCCACCAAAAAACCCTAAAAAATTCACATACCTGCAAAAACACTATGACAAGAATGAGAGACAATGTTAGGCATTAGATCTAATAAAATTGACCCTTAATAATTAATAAGAGGCATTTTAAACTATAGGAAAGTGGGTAAATTATATATATATATATATATATATATATAGGTGACAATGAAATTATACCAAGTCATTTTGAATTTTTTACCACAAACTTGTAGGGCACACGTGGGAGGCCCTACACACCCTGTTATCACCATAACAATTTTCATACAAGATCCAAGTATTGGAAATTTAGCAAGAGCTACATTGTCGTGAAAGCGTGATAGTTTGGAGAATTGATAATTTAGAAGACTTGGACATATCTAGCGGCGTGTGGACGAATATAGCGGAGGCACAAAATGTATGACTCGACAGATCGTTGATTGTAAAACGACCCAGATCAACAACTGGGGCCCATATCAAGCGGTGAACTTGCACAGGACTTAACCATGTAAAGGTGGACTGGGGAAAACCATTGCATTTTTTAAAATGGACGCACGGTGCCTCCAAAGATACATTGGGGCAAAAGGTAGATTGCCTAAAACCACTTTCACAAAAGCCCTGATGTCACATGTTTCAATATGTCAAATCAACCACTCGTGGGGTGGGCGACGACTGGTCAGAATCACCCCACTTCACTCGTTCGATACTTCACAACCGTATGATGTCAGGTGAATGCCGCCACATAATGAACTCGAAAGATAATCATTTGAAATGGATTATCCAAGTGTGGTAAACCAACATACCTGTAAATGACTTTGTCAGTGATTCATGATTGGAACTCTATAACTATCGATTCTCAAGTATGAGGGTATCATCTCATCCATAAGATTAACTCTCTAATTTCTGAAAGGAACATCTTGGTGTCCATGATACTGGGATACATGGACAAGTCCAATCGAGCCATATCTAGTCAAACAAGTCATTCAAGTAACATGGCAGGATTATCTACTGGTAAGAAGGAAAGGGAAATTGCACGTATATTGGAAACTAAATTCCATACGAAACCTACTATAGACCCAGGATTAGAAGTTAAGCTAAATCCCATCATGAAGGACCTAATCATCAATAGGCTAGCTGTGAAAAAGAAACGGATAAAATGACAGAAGACAGAAAACATGGCCGAAATGGCTGAAAGCATTGGGGAGAATCAACCGGCCTGGTTGGTCACTCTAAAGAAGGAGATCGTTGAGCTGAAATAAATTCTCAGACTGAAATAAGTACATCTCAACATGTTTTGGAAAGATGGCGGTCGAAGAAAAGGGCATAGATATGATGAACATGTTCCTAACAGTCCCTTTAAAATAGGATAATGGTTATTATAAATCATTTCTCCTTGTAACTCATCTCTAATTTTAGAATTACGAGAAGTCTGAACATTTTGAATTCCACAATAAATTCTTCTATATATATTATCTCAAGGATATAGAAAGGATGGAGAAATGAGGAGCCTTTCCTCTGTGCAGGAAGACTTTGTAAAGTTTTGGGGCTAGAATGAATATATAAATGCAAAGGCAGATTTTGGATTGTTTGCGAAAAGATTATAACTGGTTGTGATACGAGTCTTGTGTTGTTTCATAGTGTGTGACTCTTGTTATGTTATATTTCATTTACGCTTTCATCTGTCTAAATTGGAGAATTATAGGCCCATAATTCATAACTTAATGCTCTCGTCTTAGCAATTTAGACTATGTTTACCTCTTTTTAACCAATTCCGAATTCATTCTTGTAATGCTCTGATGTAGTTATATGTTTCTTTTTCTTTTGATGCCATGCTAATTTTCGGATATAAACTCAGATTCACTGTCTCATTTATCTTGTTCCTCTTAATAGTTCTCATGTTCTAACAATGCATTGTTCATTCCAGACTCCATAGCCCAAATGTCATCTTCATTTCTCCAGTTATTTTATTAAAAACCCCCAACACAAACCAAATCTATCCACCGATTGCCATAGATATAGCCAGTGAAACGAGAGATCCCTCTCTAAGTTGAGCAGGCTAGTGCCTCAGCTCTAAAGCTGGTTGAAACAGTTACCTCTATTGTTTGTTTATTCAGTCAGATAAAATTTGCAGAGTGCTAACATTCTGGAGCCGTTGCCAGGGACGAAATTGAAAATTTTTCCCTGCAAAAGAATGACATGGTTGAGTTCTAAGGTCTGAGAGCAGCAGACACTTAGGCACATATTGGTTGTATTCATTCTTTGGCGACTCCACACGTCATAAATTAGTTTGAAGGCGATTCCACTGGTAGAAGAATCCATAAATGAAAATCTTCAATGGAGACTCCATTCTCAATGCAGAATCCAACTTCCAAAACATTATTGGCGAATCCACTCAAGCTTCAAATGTAATTCAGAGACTTCACTAGAAGATGAGATCCCTTGACAGGGGAGTGGGAAGGTATCATGGAGGAAAACAGGTACTCAAAATGGGATCTCTTTCAAATCATTTTACTATTTTTTCTAAGTTACTTATGTTCCTTCCTTGAGCATGCCAAACAAGTTTTTCTTTACCTGTTGCATTTGGATGACAATCATAAAAAAATTGCAATCATTTATCCTCCTCTTAAAGTTGCGCATGCATACCCCCACTATATTGCTAATTTTGATAAGAGTTTTATAGCTGGGCCATGTGATGACCATGACCAATTCAATGAACCCCATGAAACCAAGGCCAATGTCTCTTCCCTTATTCCTAGTCCAACGTCCTCCAGATCCCAACATAGATACATACCCCTGAAACTACCCCAAGTCCTCCACGATTTACCTCCAAATCACCATGAATATCTACCTATGTTTGATGGAGAACCTAATGTCATCTCAGCTGAAAAGCACATCCTAGGGTTTGAGAATTTTATAGATTTATTTGAGATTAACCATGACGATGTTTGTATGAGGGACTTCTCTCAATCCTTGAAAGGGGACACCAAAGACTGGTTTAGACATTTGTAGCCAAATACAATTATCTCATGGGAGGAATTGAAGAATGTTTTTTTAAATTTTTGGGGCAAGAAGAAATATTTGGAGCTACAACTTGTAGAGTTATATGCCTTGAAATGGCAGAGCAACGAAAATATCTCTATATTCAGTAAAAGGTTTTCCAGTATGTACTACAAATTGCCTGAAGAGATTCAACCCACTGAAGATGCTTCCATGCTCCATTATACAACAACTCTTCATCCAGATTTGTCTTTCCTCCTGATGGAAAGAAGACCTAATTCATTATAGCAAATGTTTAATGATGCCCAAGATATTCAACACAACATCCAGGCATGTAAACAGATCCAAAAGGAGGGTTTGGATGCTCAAGAACATGAAAGTGAATATGAACAAAAAATAGTTGATTGGAATCTTGAGCATAGAATTGATAATGTCAGGGGCCCTCTTGAAGTTTCAAATGCTTATGATTGTGCTAAAAATTATATTCCACTTGTTAAAGGAAGAGGTGTTGTTTTAGCTTCTGAGCCATCCCATGATAAATAAGGGGCTGATTATTTTATATATTCTTTTGTAGACAGTCAAGAGGATGAGTTTGCAAATCAATTTGTTGAAGAACAAATTAATGTTCCAAGTCTATTCTTGTTAGACGACGTTGCATATGATGTTGATTTGCCTATATATGACAAATACGAGGATGATCGTGATATTGAAGACTTTATTTTTTAGCAGTATAGCGAGGAGAAAAATATTAGATCAGCTTAAGAGAATTATCTACCCTTGTGCTTTACTGCATTCAAATTGTTGAAAGAGAATTCTCATATTATTGTTGAGGCAAATGAATTTGTGTTGATGCAAAGTCACGCCAAACCAACGAAATAGATTGACAAGATATTGGAGCACTCTTCTCAAATGTTTGATGACCCTATTCTTTGTTTTGAGGAAAACCTTGTAAATTCAGAAATAAAGTCATTGGTCGAAGACAAAGCTGAAAGTGAGCATGTCCAGAAACTCAAAGAGATGGAAAAATGTACCTATGATGATACTAGAAAAAATGAAGAAGGTTTCAAATCAGGTAACAAAACTTTACCATTGTGTTTTCCCTCATTCGAATTATTAAAACAAAATGTCTGTAGCGTTTCAAATTAGAGAATGTCCAAGCATGTCATTGAAAGTGAAGAAATCAGTGGGTTTAGAGATAAAAACTCTCTCCCCTTATGTTTTTCTTTCTTTGAATGGTTAAGAGAAAATCATAAAATTTCAAAAAAAATAGGGAGTTCTCATTATATTCACAGTAGCATTGTTTTACATGAAAATGTTGTCATCATTGAAGAACACAAACTACACTCACATGCATTGCATGATCATTACTTGGAAGGGTATTTCAATTCAGAATTCCAATCTGTGCTTCATCATCAGATTAAAGAAGAAGCCGATCAAGAAATTTTTATAAAAGGTATTTTCCTTTCTCCTAGAACTAATGCAGATGTTCAACAACAAGAAAAGGTATTTCAAGGTTGCATTTCTTCCCCTAAAAATGATGTAGTGATCCTATTTATGAACAACCTAGATATGGATGAAGATTTTGAAATTTTACCTATGAAAACTCTGAAAAGTGAGGAAATCCTTGTGGAGGAATCTTGCTCTTCTATCTTGATTCCCGAAAAGGAATATTTCTTCCATATGATTCATGATCTCGAGACACATTATATGGAAAAGGTTTATGATCAGAATCTACCGCTAACAATGGATTACAATGAATCAATGTTTGTACCATATATGAATCTTTTTACACCAGATGATGTTCTCCAGCCTTGGTTGCTTTATGAATCAGGAAATCCCTACTACCAGACTTCTCAACCAATTTGTCAGTATTTTAGAAGTCAACAAGTTGAATCACCTGGAAACAAAAATGTAGTGGAAGGAGTGAAACATGATGATTGTTTTACGCATATTTTAGAAGATCCATTTGCAATCCTATTGGAAGAAATAAATAGTCCAAATGTTTTTAATTTTTTGAGAATTATGGATGAATTTTTGAATGAATTATCAGTCAGCAGGATTTGGAGCAAGATTGTGCAAGGTAAATAGACAATCGATAAAATGCTCACATGGTTGCATTGGCATTTTGATTTCACTTGATTGATAGTTCATTTCAGTAGTTAGAGTAGATAGGAGTGTGAAAATAAGCTTGTTGGACAAGCATTTTTCAGTTTATATTTCCAGTATTGTGTACAGTCAGTTTCAACAGTATATTCATTATTTAGTATCCAGTTGAGAGCAACGTGTAGAGTTTGGACTTCAGCAGACACTAGTGATATGGTAGGAGCAGGGTACATGTACATGTTTTGGGATCAACCCAATGGATCAGGCACCAAGTCTATGAGTTCTTTGCTACCTCAAAGGGAGGATAGAATTCCCAGTTGGAGCCTATGTTATCACCATAACAATTTTTAGACAATATCCAAGTCTTAGAAATTTAGCAAGAGACACATCATCGCGGAAGTGCGATATTTCGAAGAATTAATAATTCAAAAGACCTAGACATATCTAGCGGCGTGTGGATGAATATAGCGGAGGCGCAAAAGGTATGACTCGACATACTTTCGATTGTAAAACATCCCAGATCAACGGTTGGGGCCCATATCGGATGGTGAACTTGCATGGGACTTAACCATGTAAAGGCAGACCGGGGAAAACCATTGTAGTTTTTAAAATGGATGCACGGTGCCTCCAAAGATACATCAGGGTGAAAGGCAGATTGCCTAAAACCACTTTCACAAAATCCCTGATCTCACATGCTTCAATACGTCAAATCAACCACTCGTGGGGTGGGCGACGGCTAGTCAGAATCACCCCACTTCACTCGTTCGGTACTTCACAACCGTATGATGTCAGGTGAACGCCGCCACATAACGAACTCGAAAGAAAATCATTTGAAATGGATTATCCAAGTGTGGTAAACAAACATACCTGTAAATGAATCTATCAATGATTCATGATTGGAACTATATAACTATTGATTCTCAAGTATGAGGGTATCATCTCATCCATAAGATTAACTCTCTAATTTCTGAAAGGAACATCTTGGTGTCCATGATACTGGGATACATGGACAAGGCCAATCAAGCCATATCCAATCAAACAGGTCATTCAAGTAACATGGCGGGTTTATCTACTGGTAAGAAGGAAAGGGAAATTGCACATATATTGGAAACTAAATTCCATACAGAACCTGCTATAGACCCAGGATTAGAAGTTAGGCTAAATCCCATCATGAAGGACCTAATCATCAACAGGCCAGCTGTGAAAAGGAAATGGAGAAAATGGCAGAAGACAAAAAACATGGCCAAAACGGATGAAATCATTGGGGAGAATCAACCGGCCTGGTTGGTCACTCTGAAGAAGGAGATCGATGAGCTGAAATAAATTATCAGACTGAAATAAGTACATCTTAGCATGTTTTGGACAGATGGCGGTCGAAGAAAAGGGCATAGATATGATGAACTTGTTCCTAATTGTCCCTTTAAAATAGGATAACGATTATTATAAATCATTTCTCCTTGTAACTCGTCTCTAATTTTAGAATTATGAGAAGTATGAACGTTTTGAGTTCCACAATAAATTCTTCTATATATACTATCTCGAGGATATAGAAAGGATGGAGAAAAGAGGAGCCTGCCCTTTGTGCAAGAAGACTTTGTAAATTTTTGGGGCTAGAATGAATATATAAATGCAAAGGCAAATTTTGGACTGTTTACGAAAAGATTCTAACTGGTGGTGATATGAGTCTTGTGTTGTTTCATAGTGTGTGATTCATGTTATCTTATATTTTATTTACGCTTTCATCTGTCTAAATTGGAGAATTAGAGGCCTAGAATTCATAACTTAATGCTCCAGGATTAGAAATTTAGACTATGTTTACCTCTTCTTAACCAATTTAGAATTCATTCTTGTAATGCTCTGATGTAGTTATATGTTTCTTTTTCTTCTGATGCCATGCTAATTTTCAGATATAAACTCAGATTCACTGCCTTATTTAGCCTGTTCCTCTTAATAGTTCTCATGTTCTGACAATGCATTGTTCATTCCAGACTCCATAGCCCAAATGTCATCTTCATTTCTCCAGTTATTTTATTAAAAACCCCCAACACAAACCAAATCTAGCCATTGATTGCCATAGCTATATCCAGTGACACGAGAGAGCCCTCTCTGAGTTGAGAAGGCTAGTGCCTTAGCTCCAAATATGGTTGAAACAGTTACCTCTGTCGTTTGTCTATTCAGCTGGACAAAATTTACAGAGTGCTAACACACCCCATGTCCCTTCCAAAAGGTACATGTACCCCCTCAAATCAGAAAAACATGAAAACAAGTAAAAAACATTTCTTGAAAAATACAAATTTCTATTGTATGGAGAGAAAGAGAGCATGTGGATATAGATAACCTTGCCATGAATGATCCATAAACCATAGATTACCTATGAGATTGCAACCTCCTCAATTTTTTCATAATTCCAAATATGTGCACCCAAAAACATCTATTGCAAATGCTAGTAGGGTATTGGGAAATCAACCAAAATGCTTTTGTTCTATATTATGAGATTCTCAATATCGAGTTTGAAGACATATATTTCCTTACGTGTTTTTTTCGATGGGGAATGTCGATAAACCTAGGAGGAGGAGGATGTGGCAGTGGCATTGTGACAATTTAGGAGTACTTTATCAATGCTTATTGTACCATAGGGACCCAGAAAATATGCTCCCAAGTCCCAATCAATGACATAGAAATATTGAGTCTAAAAATCATCCTTCTTACCATTGCTCGCGTGTCCGAATCAGAAGCATTGAACCAGGAATTACACTCACAAATGTTATATGGGGTATAATGCCTAAGACCTATAGTATTTAACTAGTTCACATGTCTTCTGATAAACATGAAAGCTCAATTAACAGATTTCAAGGTGGGGAGACATAAGAAATTCAAGTACATGAGTATTCTTTAAGAGACTCCCTTCGATGTGCCCTCGCATCGCACTTGACCCACTTGAACATTGTGATATTTGGATGGTTCATTGGGTAGATATGATGTACAATATTGGAGGCAAGCACATCACCAATGCATTCGATGATGTATTTTTTGACTAGTGGTCACATCAATTGATTGCGATTGATGAGTACCCTTATGCTTGAATGTATTTTTGTAGAGATCTCGAGCTAGAATTACCTCTAAACGCTATGTGGGGTAACATTCGTAAGTGATTTTTTATTTTTTATAGTTATTCATTTTTTATTTATTTTTGTCATATATGAAAGAGGTAAAACATTGTATTTTTCGAGTGTGTAGGGTAACTAACAAAATATTATGATGATGTAGATGTAAGACCAGTCCAAATTGAAAGATATATTAGGCACTGGCACAAGGGTATAAGTGAGGATAATCCTATAGAATAAGCCAAGCAGGTTCTACATGCAGTCCATCAGAACCTGGAGGGGTTAACCCATCAAGTACCGATGACATAGGTAGAAGACCTCCCAGAATGCATCCATAGGGTGGTGGTAGTGGTACCATGAGCATGGGTATGACTCTTTCGACAGGTGGCCAATTCCATTGTATTTTATCATGAGACCCATGCCAAGCCAGGGCCTGAGGCCTAGCTATTATATGGACCCATTTTGTATTATTCAATTGTACACACACACACATCAAGGGAACTTCCACACATTTTGTACTTGATGACATTATTAATACAATATTTACACGATTTTCGATGTTGCCTATATTCACAAAAAACAATGTGATTACTTTGCATGATATGTACATGCATGCTTAATTTTTAATCAACGTAATAGATACCAATCCAACACATAATTAGCCAATGCATCAGATAAATAACTACAACTCCTCAGAATGTGAACATAAGTAATGAATTCAAATGAACGCTCAAGAAGTCGCACCTGTGGAAATTTTCGGAAAAGCGTAGGGTCACAGACTTAGTATATGAAATTTAACTACAACATAGCCAACTCTTAATCCAAGTGAACTACCAAATGTTGAATTCCATGGGAAACAAATTTCGACGGTAGTTCAATTATCGTACTATATTCATCGACATTATTGGTAGCGGAACCAAGACAAGCTCATCTTGAGTTCACAAGTTGGCATGTGGGAAAACAAATCATCCAAGCGGAAAAAGCGAGGTTCCGAGTGTGGAATCTGGAACCATCCGTGAATCTAAAAAATAGAGGTGTTTCTGATGGAATCTTCCAATCAAGCAAAAATAATAATAAACAATGATTGGAACAAAATAAAAATAAAAAACAAAGCAAAAAAAACTACTAATATATAACAATTACAAGGGAATCACCCAGGCATTGCTACCTAAGAATAATAGTTCTTAAATTAGAGGCCATTTTGGGGTTCATATAGAACATTCCAATCATATTATTTTAACTTGTAAGCCCCTTTACTGAGGACATGTCTCACAATGTAAGGACCATGCCCCATGGGGTTATACTTGCATGCCACCAAGGCATCCCTATCTTAGTCATAGACCAAAACCAAGTCGCCTTCTAAGAAAAATCAAGGGCAAATGGACTTGTCATATTGAGCCTTGAAACATTTTTTATGTGCTTCATTTGTAGTGGATACATCTCTTTGGTGATCATCGTGTTGTTCCAGGCGAATGAGGCACTTTTCTAAGGAAGTAGTGTCAAGGGGGAGCTCTACAACTATCTTGAGAGAAGGAATTTCACATTGAAATGACATAATTACTTCCACCCCGTGAATGAGTTGGATGGGTGTAAAACCAATGGAAATATTCACCGAGGTTCATTATGCCCATAGAGCCTGAAAAAGCAGTAAATTCCAGTTGCATTTACTTGAATTAACTCTTCATTGCAAAACAGTTTTCAAGGAATTATTAATTGCCTCTACTTATCTATTATCCTATGGATAGTATGGTGAAAAATGTTCCTCATAGAACCCTAACTTAGCTGCTAATTCTAACATCATTTTATTTTGAAAGTGACTACCATGGTCAATGACAATCTCCCTAGGCACAATGAATCTAGGAATGACTTGGTTGAATATGAAAAGTGTTGTCATTTCATGATCTAGATTATTTTCGGCACAAAATGAGAGCGGAGATATAACATAGAAATATATAGAGATATTGAAAAAGAGCCAATATTATAACAGAGATATATTAGATATATAACAAGAGGCACATATATACATAAATACACAATTTCTATTAATGAGTGAAATGTAAAAAACTAGAGAAATACAGAGTGAAAGACTCGCTAGAATGGTGACAACTTATCTCTGAGAAGATATGTGATGACTACTCACATTCACAAGAAGATTATTGTTACAATGAGGCTCCAAAGGACTTTTTAACATAAATAAAATTCAAAACCCTAACCCCGAAAGATGAAAATCCAACAATTTTGTGGACCCCGTTTTGGGTAGTTTGGTGTATTAACTTCCCAGGGGCGTAACTTTGGCATATGATCTTCGTTTGGGGTGCACGATATCTTGTTGGAAAGGTATCAATGAGGAGCTTAATTTTTGGGGCTCAACCAAAGACTTCGGCTATCATTTAGGTTCCCAATCATGAAAACACATTGTTTAAGCCCTCAAAATGGCACTGAAAGTTTAGGAACCGAAAAACTGCTAAAAATAGTAAGTTGCCAACAAACTATTTTGAGCCAGTTGGAATAGGTGGGTGGCCACCGATATCCACCTGGATCAATCCTCCATCCTTAGGAAGCAATGATATCCATTGCATTGAATTTTGGGGGGGGATGGGAAAGCGCTTGTTGAATTCGAACCTTGGTGAGATGCTTTCCTTATTGGAGAAGTTACGCTGGTTGGTTTGTGGAAGGTTGTTGAGAACATGATGAGATGATTGTGTGAAAAAGGAATATTTGTGATTTTCTTCAATATTTTTGACCTAATTCTATTGGATAGAAGGTGCTTGGAATGGGGTTGCAGTGGTTGCAGTGTCCTTTTGTTCACCTTTTGAATAGATTGTGAAGAAGATGAAGTTTGTAGTATGATATATTACCTTGCGGAACTGTTTAGGTGGGACAATAGTTGGAACTACCTTTGGTATTTTGTAGATATGAACCCCCAGAGTAAAAAAGACACTATGGGGTCGAGACTCATAAATAACATGGTGCTTCCACATATATGGCTAGCCCAAAAGAACATCAGAGAAAACCAATAGGGAAACATCACATAATACCTCATCCTTGAAGGGATGGATGTCGTATGCCAATCGACACTACTAGCTGACACAAATATCTCGTCCCTAGCGAAACCACCCAATGTTGTATGGATGCGGGTGTGGTATTGTCGACAATCCCAACTGTTTGATGACCTCTACTGAGATGAGTTTATTCTGGCTTCCACTATCAAGAATGAAATGCAATGTGGTCCCCTTCACCCACATTTTTGAATGAAAGAGGTGCTCACCCTCTTCAGGATCTGTTGGTTCTTCTGTTGAATTGTTTCGGTTGCGACAATAGCAGTGGGATCTGCATCGATGATCTATCTTCTGCCATTATTTTCCGAATCATACTCTGAATTAGGGTTCGACTCCTTTTATTTGATCTCATCTGCCAATGATTTTTTTGAGCGACATTCATCAATGTTATGCCAGGGTATTTTGTGGAAATCACACCACTTTCCAATGTCCTTCTTCATCTTCCTGTGACCCTTCTTTTCCTATGGCTTGGACTGGTTTTCAGGAGGTTGTTTTTTAGAGCCATCTTTATCATTCTTTGTTTATTGCATATTTGCAGACCCAAACTCCCATTTTTTCTGGTGCCAAATTTTTTCTCGATTTTAACAACATATCGATAGGCAACTCTGAGTGATGAGATGTCCAGGAAATCCATTTCAGTTTGGATGTACCTATGTAGAGATCTGTGGTATTTCAGAACTAGATTATGCTCAGAGTCTTTGATACCCATCTTGGTGTGCAAGGTATGGAAATTATTTGTGAAATCTGACACTGTTTGGCTCCTCTCTTTCTGTAGTGTGGTCCATCTCATGTATTGGTTGTCATAGTTACCAACATGGTAATATTGTTCCTTGATCGCATCCATAAAAAATTCCCAAGTGGGCTCGGCCCCATATATTCAAGACTCCTTTGTGGAAATTTTCTCGTAGTAAGTTTCCCACCAATGTTTGATATGGGGGAGAGCATTAAGTAGTGTGGAGGTGATCTTTTCCCTATCATAAAAATTGTGAATAGAGAAATAACCTTCTAGCTTATTTAACTATTTTTCAATGGCATCCGCATCTATCTGACCTTCAAATATGAGAATATAAAAATTGACTTGTACCTTTAAAGGAGAGGTGATTCCAAAGTGGCTGCTTGATCAATATGTTCTTGCTGTTATTGTCATGCGTTGAAGGTTGTGGGAAAAATTATCCGTTATTTCGTCCCTCTATCGCGTGAGAGCTTGCTCAAGCAACAGATTGATTAAAAAAACTGCTTCGGTGTTTTTCTTTTCTTCTTCCATGGAGGTGTTTTTGGGTGTTCAAGAGAGATTGTACTCAAGAGAGACAATATCGAGACCCAACTTGCTATACTCGAACCTTGTCGGGGACATTCACTAAAAATTATCAAGAGCAGCCTGCTCTGATACCACTGATCAAGATTATTTTCAGCATGAAATGAGAGTAGAGATATAACACAAATATACATAAATATTGAAAAATAGCCAATATATATATATAACAAGAGGAACATATATACGGTAATACACAATTTCTATTAATGAAGGAAATATACAAAACTGTAGAAATACAGAGTGAAAGACTCGCTAGAATGGTGGCATCTGATCTCTGAGAAGATATGTGACGACTATTCACATTTGCAAGAAGATGATTGTTACAATGAGGCTCCAAATTCCTTTTAAAAATAAATAAAATCCAAAACCCTAACCCCGGAAGATGAAAAGCCAACAACTTTGTGGACCCTGTTTTGGGTAGTTTGGTGTATCAACTTCCCGGGGACGTAACTTTGGCATAATATATCTGTTTGGGGTGCATGATAGCTTGTTGGAAAGGTATCTTTGAGGAGATTAATTTTAGGGATTCAATCAAAACCTTTGGCTATCATTGAGGTGCCCAATCGTGAAAAAACCTCGTTTATTCCCTCAAAATGGCCCCAGAAGTTTAGGAACTGGAAAAAAAAACTGCTAAAAATAGTAAGTTGCCAACAAATTGTTTTGATATGGTTGGAATAGATGGGTGGAAATGAATATCCACCTAGATCAATCCTCCCTCATCAGGAAGCAATGGTCTCCATTACGTTAAGTTCTCGGGGGAGAGGGGAAAGCGCTTGCTAAATCTGAACCTTGGTGAGTTGTTTGCCTTGCTGAAGAAGTTGCGCTGCTTAGTTTGTGGGAGGTTGTTGAGAACTTGATGAGATGATTGTGTGAAGAAGGAATATTTTCACTTTTCTTCAATCTTGTAGACCTACTTCTGTTGGATAGAAGGTGCTTGGACTGAGGCTGCAATGGTTGCAATGTCCTTATGTTCACCTTTTGAACAAATTGTGAAGAAGCTGAATTTTGTACTATGAGATACTACCTTGTGGCACTGTTTAGGTGGGACAATACTTGGAACTAACTTTGTAATCCTATAGATATGACCCCCTAGAGTAACAATGATACTACGTGGTCGAAACTCATAAATAGCATGGCGCTTCCACATATATGGTTGGCCCAAAAGAATATCATAGACATCTATCAGGGAAACATCGCATAATACTTCATCCTTGAAGTGATGGATGTCGTATGACAATCAACACTACTGGATAACATGGAGATATTGGCCCTAAAGAAGCCACCCAATGTTGTATGGGTGTAGGTGTGATGTTGTGGACAATCCCAACTGTTTGATGACCTCTGTTGAGATGAGGTTCTTCTGGCTTCTGCTATCAACAATGAAATGTAATGGGGTCCCCTTCACCCACATCTGTGAATGAAAGAGGCGCTCCCCCTCTTTAGGATCGACTGGTTATTCTAGTTGAATTGTTGCGGTCGAGACAATAGTAGTGGGGTCTGCATCGATGATCTATCTTCTCCCATTATTTTTTGAATCAGATTCTGAATCGGGGTTCAACTCCTTTTCTTTGATCTCAAATGCCAATGATTTTTTTGAGTGACATTCATCAATGTTGTGCCAGGGGATTTTGTGGAAATCACACCACTTTCCAATGTCCTTCTTCGTCTTCCCGTGACCCTTCTTTTCTTATGGCTTGGATTGGTTTTTAGGTGGTTGTTTTTTAGGTCCATATTTATCATACTTTGGTTGTTGTGTATCTAGAGAATTGAACTCATGTTTGTTCTGGTGCCTAATTTTTTTCTTGATTTTGACAACATATCGATAGGAATCTCCCAATGATGAGATGTCCAGGAAATCCATTTCGATTTGGATGTACCTATGTAGAGCCTCGTGGTGTTTTAGAACCAGATGTCACTCAGAGTCTTTGATACCTAAATTGGTGTGTAAGGTATGGAAATTATTTGTGAACTTCGACATTGTTTGGCCCCTCTCTTTCCGTAGTGTGGTCCATTTCATGTATTGGTTGTCATAGTTACCAACAGGGTAATATTATTCCTTGACCACATCCACAAAAAAATCCCAAGTGGGTTCAGCCCCATATAGTCCAGACTCCTTTGTGGAACTTTTCTCCCAGTAAGTTTCCCACCAATTTTTGACACGAGGGAGAGCCTTAAGGAGTGCGAAGGTGATATTTTCCTTGTCGAAAAAATTGGAACATAGAAATAACCTTCTAGCATGTTTAACCATTTTTCTAGGGAATCTGCATCTATCCGACCTTCAAATACGAGAATATAAAAATTGACTGGTACCTTGAAAGGAGAGGTTCTTCCAAAGTGGATGCTTGATGAAGACATGCCTGTTGTTATCAACAAGCATTGAAGGATGTGGGAAAAATTCTCCATCATTTCGTCCCTCTGTCGCATGAGAGCTTGCTCAAGCAACATATTGATATAATCTTCTTCTTCATCATTTTTCTTTTCTTCCACCATGGAGGGTTTCTTGGGCGTGCGAGATCGATTTTCCTCAAGAGAGACAAGATCAAGGCCCAACTTGCTATACTCGTACCATGTCGGGGACATACACTAAAAAACAATCAGGAGCATCTTGCTCTGATAGCATTGATCCGGATTATTTTTGGCACGAAATGAGAGTGGAGATATAGCACATAAATATACAAAGATATTTCAAAAGAGACAATATTGTAACAAAGATATATTAGATATATAAAAATAGGCACATATATGCATTAATACACAATTTCTATTAATGAGCGAAATGTACAAAAATGTAGAAATACAGAGTGAAAGAAAATGGTGGAAACTTATCTTTGAGAAGAGATGTGATGGCTACTCACATTCAAAAGAAGATGATTGTTACAATGAGGCTCCAAAGTCCTTTTTAACATAAAAAATATCTAAAACCCTAACCCTGGAAGATGAAAAGCCAACAGTTTTGTGGACCTCGTTTTGGGTAGTTTGGTGTATCAACTTCCCGGGGGCGTAACTTTGGCATACAATCTCTGTTTGGGATGCACAATATCTCGTTGGAAAGGTATCGATGAGAAGCTTCATTATGGGGGATCAATCATAGCCTTTGGATATCTTTTAGGTGCCCAGTCATGAAAAATCATTTTTAGTCCCTCAAAATGGACCCAAAAGTTTAGAAACTGAAAAAATGCTAAAAATAGTAAGTTTCCAACAAACTATTTTGAGCCAGTTGGAATAGGTGGGTGGCCACTGATATCCACTTGGATCAATATTCCCTCCTTAGGAATCAATGGTCTCCATTTCATTGAGTTCTCGAGGGAGTGGGGAAAGCGCTTGTTGAATCTAAACCTTGGTGAGTTGCTTTCCTTGTTGGAGAAGTTGTGTTGCTTGGTTTGTGGGAGGTTGTTGAGAACTTGACGAGATGATTGTGTGCAAAAGGAATCTTTTCACTTTGATTCAATATTGTCAACCTACTTCTGTTGGATAGAAGGTTCTTGGACTAAGGTTGCAGTGTCCCTTTATTCACCTTTTGAAAAGATTATGAAGAATTTGACTTTTGTAGTGTGAGATACTATCTTGTGGCACTGTTTAGGTGGGAAAGTAGTTGGAACTACCTCTGGTATCCTGTAAAGATGACCCCCAGAGTAAAAATGACACTACAAGGTTGAGACTCATAAATAACATGGAACTTCCACATATATGGTTGGCCCAAAAGAACATTACAAACATCAAGTGCGGCAACATCACATAATACCTCATTCTTGAAGGGATGGATGTCATATGACAATCGACACTACTGGCTGACACAAAGATATCATCCTTGGAGAAGCCACCCAATGTTGTATGGTTGTGGGTGTGGTGTTGTCGACAATCCCAACTGTTTGATGACCTCTGTTGAGATGAGGTTATTCTAGCTTCCACTATTAACAATGAAATGCAACAGGGTCCCCTTTACCCACATATGTGAATGAAAAAGTTGCTCCCCTTCTTCAGGATCTGTTGGTTCTTCTGTTTGAATTGTTGTGGTCATGACAGTAGTAGTGGGGTCTACATCAATGACCTGTCTTCTCCCATTATTTTATGAATTAGATTCTGAATCAAGGTTCGACTCCTTTTATTTGATCTTGTCCACCAATGATTTTTTTGAGTGACATTCATCAGTGTTGTGCCAAGGGATTTTGTGGAAATCACACCACTTTCTAGTGTCCTTCTTCATCTTCCTGTGAAACTTCTTTTCATGTGGGTTGGATTGGTTTTTGGGAGGTTGTTTGTTAGGGTTGTCTTTATCATACTTTGGTTTTTGAGGATTTGTAGACCCGAACTCCCCTTTTTTCTGGTGCCTAAATTTCTTCTTGATTTTGACTACATACCAATACGTAGTTCCCAGTGATGAGATGTACAGGAAATCCATTTCAGTTTGGATGTACCTATGCAGAGCCCTATAGTATTTTAGAACCAAATTCTGCTCGAAGTCTTTGATACCCAACTTGGTGCACAAGGTATGGAAATTATTTGTGAACTCTGACACTATTTGGCCCCTCTTTTTCCACAGTGTGGTCCATCTCATGTATTGGTTGTTATAGTTACCAATAGGGTAATAATGTTCCTTGATGACATCCACAAAAAAATCCCAAGTGGTCTCGACCCCATATATTCCAAACTCCTCTATGGAAATTTGGTCCCTGTAAGTTTCCCACCAATGTTTGACATGGGGGAGAGCCTTAAGGAGTGCGAAGGTGATCTTTTCTTTGTCAGAAAAATTGTGAACAAAAAAATAACCTTTTAGTATATTTAACCATTTTTCCAGGGCATCCACATCTATCTAACCTTGAAATACAGGAATATAACAATTGAATTAAACCTTGAAAGGAGAGGTGCTTCCAAAGTGGCCACTTGATGAATATGTTGTTGGACGACTGAGAGGGGGGTGAATCACTTGTTATTGTGATTAAACAATTATGCCCATTTTAAACTCTTTACAAAACACTCAATGATGATCAGAATAATGCATAAATGTAAGCAATAGAATATTCAACATCAATCACACACATGAAATATACAGAGACAAATATTTCATGAGGAAACCCATAAAGGGTAAAACCTCTTCTTATTGATATAATAAGTAATCTTTATTTTATGTACATTATCATTCTTATGAGATCCAACTCATTGTGAGGCTACCACCTCTATTTTGCAAGCTGCAACTTGCTGAGAGCACCAACTCTCTGGTTTCTCTAGCACCCACTAGAAGGAAGCACCAACTCCCTGGTTTCTCTAGCACCCACTAGAAGGAAGCACCAACTCCCTAAGTGTTCCATCACCAACTGGATGGAAGCACCAGCTTCCAGTCACACAGGAACCGACCTATATAACTGAGAACAATAGTTCTCCCTTGCACCACCCTACCACCCTATTTTTTCTAGCTACAACCAGATGGAAGCTACAACTCCCCGTGTTCATGAACCCACTTGAAACTCTGAGGAAAAAAATCCTCCCTAGCACCCTGAAATATAAATATTTTCTTTATTGAATTTATCACAGTGATATCACATTTATCTATGGCTTACCAGTCTCATCATTGTTCTTCTACATTACTCTGCTCTGCCTGCATCAATGTCTCTCTCCTCGTGTCTACTATGCTTCTTGTTCTTCTCTCAGATATGCATTAATGTTCCTTGATTCTTCTATGCTTTATGCTCTGTGTCTTCTTTCCAGTCTATGCACCATGCCTCT
Source organism: Picea engelmannii (assembly GCA_009831015.1). Lineage (NCBI taxonomy): Eukaryota > Viridiplantae > Streptophyta > Pinopsida > Pinales > Pinaceae > Picea > Picea engelmannii. Next base: position 510,402 of record ML776881.1, read on the forward strand.
TCTCTGCGCTTCAGCTCTTGCACACAGTATGCTTCTACCTGCATGAAACACTCTCAACCACAACACCTAGCTCTTCTCTGTTCTGCATTTTTATATTCTCTGTGCACCAAATGCATCCTCTGTGTAATCCTATGCCTCACTTTACAATGTCACTATTCTGCCCTTTTACTGCATCTCTTCCTCATAACTGCATAGCTAACTCGCAGTTCCCTTTTCTTCTATGTTCTGCACCTTTTTTTTCATGTCGATTCCTCTGCCTGATGATCATGGAAACTCTTCGTCATCCCTGGAGGTTAGATCCATGCGTTCATCATCACTGGGCATTATGATGAGATTATTTTCCTTCTCTGGTAGTGCGACACTTTATCTTCTCTGTCACAGTCGAGCTTTATCTTCTCTCTTGCAGTTACAGACTTCAACACTTTTCAATCTGTCAATTGTCTCTATGATGAGTCTTCATTCCACTGGAAGTTACCTCGAGACTCTTTAGTTCCTCTGGCGATCACCCTGAAGCCTCCTTGAATTCTCTGGCAAAAACAATCAGTTGTTTCTGGTAGTTACAAAGAAAACCTCTACGCTCTCATCCATTTGGCGCCTTTTCCCTTCCTAAGAAAAATACACAGTGGGCGCTATATTTTCTGGCTAAGCCCCTTCCTTTCATGTGACCATGAGCTATGATCAGACGCCTAACCAAAAGGTTCTTCACGATATCGGCGATCTCCGATGTGGAGCCTATAGATGTGCTAGCTCCTCCCTTAATCCTTCAATGATGTGACCTCCAACTATGACCAGGGGCCAAGCAAAAGGGTGCTTCGCAATTTCGCGTATCACAAACTCTTTTTGTGAGTTACCTCGATTCTCTCAACTCGTGATTTGAAAAGTGGAGCTTAGAAACATGTTGAATACTCCCTTAATATTCTTCGATGTGACCATGGATATGCCCATACTATTATTCCAAAAGCGCTTCGTGATTCGCGAGCTCACGAATTTCGTCGTGCCTGATCAACGACCCACAACATTCCTTAATCGACGGTCCATATCTCTCCTTCACATTTCGTGATTTCATGACTCATGATGTCAGAGGTTAGATCACCTCCCTTTTTCTAAGTTTTGAACTCGCACTTTTCCATACCAACGGTCCAGATCTCTCCGTGATACAACGGTCGAGATCACTTCTTCACATTTCAGGATTTCGTGAGTTCCTGCAATTCTGCCTTTGACTTTCCCAGTTCATGAGTCAATGATATGTTGATCTCTCGCCATGTGTCCTCTGGATCCAACGGTTCAAATCTCATCGCGATTTTGCATTTCACGGAGTTGGAGGATGGCTCTCGGCCATTATCCTCTTCACAGTTATATTGGATCTGACGGTTGTTGGTCCTCGGTGCTCAAATCCAATGGATAAGATCTGTACTTCTCCTATGTGATTCCTTTGGTCATTGGACTCTTATCTAATGGACATCAGGTATTCAGGATTCGTGATCCAATAGCCACTGTCACTCCTCCTCCTGAACTTACGCATCCTCAAATCTCTACGTGTCAAAGGCCATGACCTTTGATCCTTCTGTGAGCCTTGATGTATGGGATCTCATCTATGCATCTCAGAACGTTATCTCTCCTAAGATTTGGTAATGAAATTAACCTTGGCTTTGGCGCACACTTGCGCTCTGCGTGCAACTCTGCACTATTCCTCCTAATCTTCTTGAGCTTGCTCCTCTGTGTCTTCGATGTTGTTCTTTCCATGCACACTCTGCCTATAAACCTGCCAACATCGTTGTTTTTCTTTCCATCAATGACAATCACACTCTACCTGTAAACATGCCAACATATGTGCATGCTGTTATCAACAAGTGTTGAAGGATGTGGGAAAAATTCTCCATCATTTCCTCCCTCTGTTGAGTGAGATATTGCTCAAGCAACATATTGATAGAATATTTTCCTCCATCATTTTTATTTTCTTCCTCCATGGAGGGTTTCTTGGGCGTGTGAGAGCGATTTTCCTCAAGAGAGACAAGCTCAAGACCCAATTTTCTATACTCAGACCTCGTTGGGGACATGCACTGAAAAATGATCAAGAGTATCCTACTCTCAGACCATTGATCCAGATTATTTTTGACGTGAAATGAGAGTGGAGATATAAAACAAAAAATATAGAGATATTGCAAAAGAGCTAATATTATAACATATATATATTGGATATATAACAAGAGGCACAGATATATAGTAATACATAATTTCTATTAGTGAACAAAATGTACAAAACTGTAGAAATACAGAGTGAAAGACTCGCTAGAATGGTGGCAACTTATCTCTTAGAAGAGATGTGACGGCTACTCACATTCACAAGAAGATGATTGTTACAATGAGGCTCCAAAGGCCTTTTTAACATAAATAAAATCCAAAACCCTAACCTCAAAAGATGAAAAGCCAACAGTTTTGTGGACTTCGTTTTGGGTAGTTTGGTGTATCAACTTCCTAGGAGCGTAACTTTGGCATATGATCTTTGTTTGGGGTGAAAAATAGCTCGTTGGAAAGGTATTGATAAGGAGATTCATTTTTTAGGCTCAATCAAATTCTTTGGCCATCATTGAGGTGGCCTAAAACATTCTACCTGTAAAATGTTTTTGGGTCATTGCCAACCTAGACAAGTGACTGCCACAGGCTCCATAGTGAAAATCATTAAAAACCCTATTAGCTTCTTCATGAGTCAAGAAACAATGTAAAATTTGATCCACCCCTCGATGATACAATTTTGTCAACGATGAGATAGTTCCTTGCATCATAGAAAATACATTGTTGTTTGTCATGAGAGAAGTTGGAGGGGAACCTTTGAGTCTAGAGATATACCAAGATGTCTCTGTACCAAGGGTCATCTAAGGAAATGAGGAATAAGTGATCATTAGGTAGCGAGTTGGTTCCATCCCGATCCTCACCATCTCTAGGTAACTATGACATCAACTCAGAAAAAATCAATGACTTCTTTGATTTTGTTGATGAAAACTCCAAATCAAAATTTTGCAAGATGACAATCCACTTATTGTATTTACTATCAATTACTCATCGGGTCAGGACATATTTGAAAGGATTGGTGTATGTGATTACAATGGTTTTTATAAGAAGTATATAATTTCAAATTCGTTGGACAACATGAAATTCTCCCGGGGCCAGCTTCTCAACATGAGAAAACCTTAATTATGGTCTAGAAAGACTATTGCTCAGATAATAAACTATGTGCTCTTGGTGTAGGTCATCTTAATGAACCAAAACCATACCAATGGTTGATTTGGATTCCACAAGGTATAACAAGAAATATTTGTTGTATCCCAAAAGACTCAGTTTTGAAATGGACATAAGATCCTTTTTCAAAGGGTCAAATTATCGTTGTGCAATTTCATCTGATAAAAATGGCACCCCCTTCTTCAAAAGGTGCATGAAATATTTTGTTACCTCAACATAATTGGTGATGAATATTTGCAAGAATTTTTCGTTCCCTTTGAGGCTTTATAGTTGGTGAATATTGTGTGGGGGAGGCTACTAGACTATTGCCTCAACCTTAAACATGTCTACCATAATCTCATGCTTGGAATGATAATCTCATGCTTGGAACCATAATCCCATTCTTGGATACGATAAAATCCAATAGTCTCCCAGATACGACACAAAAGATGCATTTATGAGGATTCAAATAAATCCTATAATATAGACCTTTATTGAATATTGCATGAATATGGGTGGGATGATTTTCCCTCTTGCAAGAACAAGTAGCCAAATCATCGAGATAAGGTTTGACAATATGCTTGATGTTGTGAAAAATATACAACATGTCCCACTAGAAAGTAGCTGTATCATTTTTAAGGCCAAATGACATCTTCCAATAGGAAAAGGTACCCCAAGGAAAGATAAATGTAGTCTTTTGATACTCCTTAGAATGGATCTCAATCTAGTTATAGTTGTAAAAACCATCTATAAACGAAAATATTTCACTTCCAGTGAATTTTTCGATAATTCAATCGATGAATGAGGTAGGGTAGTTTTCCTTGGGAAAAGCTTTGTTCAAATCCATAAAGTCCATACACACGGGAATGGCCCCTTGTTTTTCATCCATGGGAACTAGGTTGGAAACCCATTTGGTCAATGAAACCAGGTAGATGAATCCAACTTTGAGTAACTTCTCTACCTCTGCCTTAATGGAAACCACCTCATGAGGGTTGACTAGTCACATCTTTTGTCAAATAGAATTTTCATTTTCATACATTTTGGTTTCATGTTCAACAATAAGAGGGTCTATACCTAGCATTTATTCATATGTCCAAGAAAAAATTTCATGAAACTCTTTGAAAAGGGTAGTGTATATTTCAATCTTGTCGAGAGAAAAATTTTCCCCAATCAACACATTTTAATGATAATGGGGTTTCTAGAGATATTAATTGGTATATTTTTCAAAATGTTTGTTATATTTCCGTCAGTGTACACATAATCTCTCACAAGGGGCTCACATACCAATCAATATCCTCAAACATGATAATACCCAAATCTCTATCCTCCATTCTACTTAACTTAGGAAGAAAGTATGATTTATTATGCATGTCTTCCCAAGGCTTCCTAGCGCAAGTCATGTCTTCCAAGATGGCTTCGTTAGAAGGAAAAACCATATCTAAAGATTCCAAGGAAAGAGGATATTTGGAGGCATACACGGGTGAAGTAAACTAATCATACTCCTCTGTTGAAGAAGATGTTGGATTACTGAGAAGGGGGGGTGAATCAGTAATAGTGAAATTATAATCCTTTTTAACCAAATAATCCAAATGTTATATCAATGTAGAATTATTATCGAATAATGAGAAATAAGAGATGAACAATCACACACATACACAGTACACCAGTGTTTTACATGGAAACCCAAAGCGGGAGAAAACCACATAATTCTTTTTCTTATATGTCTTGAAGAATTACATTCATTGGAAGCACCAACTTCCTTTGTTTTCTAGTTGCATCTGGAAGGAGAATCCAACCCCCTAGTTTCTCAGGATACAACCTGAGGGAATATACAACTCCCCAATTATATGGCTACAACCATAAGGAGGCTACAACCCCCTATGTTCTCTGACTACAACTAGAAGGTGGCTACAACCACCTTTCCTTGCCCCATCCAACCGCCCTGAAGTAGAAGTAGAATTATGGAACCACTGTCACACTATCACTGTGAGATATACCATTGTAAACCTGTACCAATAAACCTGAACCATGCATCAACCATGAATCTACCTGTACCATAAAAAACTGCATCAACCATGTACCAACCTGTACCATAAACAAGTGCATCAACCATGCACCAACCTGTACCAAACAATCTGTAATCAACCTGTACCATAAACAAGTGCAACCAACCATGTACCTAGTATGTACCAACCATGTACCTAGTATGTAACAATCATGTGTCAAGTACTCATCAACTATGACTCATCAATATGTACCAACATCATCAACTATACACCTCATGTATGTGCCAACTCATCAACTACTTGTCTCAACCATGTACCCAACTTGTACCTCAACCAAAATCCCTCATCAATTTCATCATCCAAATATGATTTGTAACTTTGTAATAAACCTGGTGTATATGATCACATACCTGCAAACCTTCCTTAACTTTAACAATAAGAGACTAGCACTTTCATCAAACTTTTCTTTAGTCTCACATGACTAGTTTTGGATTAGTCAACAACCCTAACTTGAAATAATCATAACTTTGTAACTGTAATGAATAAAGATATGAAACTGATACACACTATTCTTCAGTGTGTTTTATGCAATTCTTCAAGGTGTCACTACTTGAAACCTCTCAGAAAAGGAGTTATATAAAAAATGGCATACCTTTCTCAATTCTCGCTTATTCTAGAGAGTGGCCTTGTAGAGTGTGCCCCACACGGATTATTTGTTGAATCAATATGAAACTGTTGCAATACATACTACAGAATGTACTCTAACCAACACATTTGGTCTTACTTAATTTGGATCTATTATGAAGAATTTATGATGTTTTTACCCGAAACACCTTAGAAAGCATCATCAAAAGAATTTATCCTTCCTTGAATTCCAACCTTCTTTTCTTCACCTTCCCTCAGAAGTTTGGCTTAGATACCATTTGGTTACCTCAGAAACCTATAGGTATTCAATATGCTCAAGTGTGTTTTAAATGAGATATCCTT
>ML776881.1:518277-564540 GCA_009831015.1 Picea engelmannii
TGCAAATTTCTGGCTTAACCTATCATCATCACTACCAAAAATAATATCATCAACATAAACTTCAATTAATAAAATATTACCTTGACTTACCTTGATGTAGAGGTTGTTGTCTGCACTTCCTTTTCTGAACCCTTCCTGTTGCATATACTTATCCAATCTAGAGTGCCATGCTCTAGGAGCCTGTTTTAGACCATACAAGGCCTTATTTAATTTACACACATAATATGTGTTTTGTGACAATTGAAATACTTCTAGTTGTTCAATGTAGACTTATTCTTCAAGTTCCCCATTCAGAAAAGATGATTTTATGTCCATTTGATACATTTTAATATTTTTGGAGCATGCATAAGCTAAAAGTAAACATATTGCTTTCATTCTGGCAACTGGGGAAAATGTCTCTTCAAAGTCGATTCCTTCAACCTATGCATATCCTTTACATACCAATCTAGCTTTGTTCCTTGTAATCTGTCCATATTCATTCAATTTATTCCTGAAGACCCATTTTGTGTCGATCACATTCTTATTCTTCAGTCTTGGAACCAGTTCCCAAGTGCCATTTTTCTCTATTTGATCCAATTCTTCATCCATGGCATTTTTCCAAAATTGATCCTTGTTGGCTTCTTCAAAACGGTTTGGTTCAATTGTAGATGAGAGTGTTAGGAGTGTTTGTTTTAGTGAACGGATTCTTTTTCTAGTCTCAACTCCTGCATCTTTGTTTCCGATAATCTGTTTTGAAGGATGATTATTTTGTACTCGTTTATTGGGTGTCTTTGGAGACACTTGTTGAACTTGCTCTTCTACTTCTGTCGGATTCTCTTCATCTTCCTCTTCTACTTCTTTTTAATATTCTGCTTCTTCTTCTAAGGGTTGTTTCAATGATTCATTTTCTTCTTCCTTTGATTATGGTCTGCCTGTTTCATCAATTGTCACGTTGATGCTTTCCACAACCTTGTTCAATCTTAGATTGTAACACTTGTATGCTTTCCTTGTACTTGAGTAACCAACAAGTACTCCTTTGTCCACACGAGAGTCAAACTTTCTCATTCTACCATCTTCTCTTTTGATATAGCATTTGCTTCCAAAAACTCTGAGGTGCTTCACATTTGTTGGTCTTCCTTTCCATAGCTCGTAAGGAGTTTTTTCGGTGTTTTTATTGAGCATTACTCTGTTTTGAATGTGAACTGATGTATGCACAGCCTGTGTCCAAAAAAATATATGTCAATTTTTAATCCATTATCATTGTTTGAGCCATTTCCTGTACTATCTTGTTCTTTCTTTCAACAACTCCATTCTGTTGAGGTGTCCTAGCAATGGAGAATTGCCTTTTTATTCCATGATTGTTGCAGTAGTCCATAAATTCCTTTGAGGTGAATTCTCCTCCATTATCAGATCTCAAGCATTTGATTATGAATCCATCTCATTTTCAACCATTTCCTTATAGATCTTGAAGTTTTCAAAAGATTCTGACTTATTCTTGAGAAAGAAAAATGCAGTCATTCTTGTATAATCATCAACTAATAACATAAACTATCTCTCACCTTTTAAGCCCTTTGTTGTAGTTGGTCCAACTAGATCAATATGCACAATTTCCAATGGTCTTGTCGTTGAATATTCCTTTGATTTGAACCTGGTCTTTGTTTTCTTTCCTTGTTAACAATGTTTGCATAAAGTGTTGGTTGGTTTCATGATCTGGGGAATTTATCTGTCTGCTTCTCTTTTGCTGACTTTGAAAAGGTTATCAAAATGCATGTGACCCATTCTTCTATGCCATAGCCAACTTTCATCTTCCTTTCCTAGACAAAATTTTTCATTTCCAATTTCACTCAACACATATATGTTGCTTGAAGTTCTTGCAGCTGTAGTAAGCAATTTCCCTGAACTTTCTTTTCTTATCTCACACTTTTGTGAATCGAAAGTAACTTTATGTCCTTGGTCACACATTTGAATCGCTTAGAATATTATGTTTCATATCTTCTACCAGTAGAACATTTTTTTCCTTTTCATTCCTGTTCCCAATTTGGACTGTGCCTTTTCCAATGATTCTGGATGAATCATCATTTCCAAAGGAGACTGATCCATCTCTTTCCTTTCATAATGTAAGAAACTTGTCTCTATCACCTGTCATGTGTTTTGAACACCCATTGTCAACATACCAACCACGTTTCTTCTGCTTAGCTTGTAGAGAGATTGTGCATTCTTCATTTCTATACTGATCTTTCTTTCTTATCCATGTCATTTTTTGAGGTTCCTGTCTGTGACTGTTTTTATTCTGTTGAGGTTCTTTAGGAGGGACTGTCATTCTGCAATATTTGGCCACGTGTCCAAAATTGTTACATTTGTAACATTCCACTTTAGTGCTTAAAGATTCAAACCTGTTGTAACTTCTTCTCTGTGTTTCACTAGGTCTTCTTGAATAATCCCTGTGTGTATGACTCTCAAAGTTGTTATTGTTCCTATTGTTAGCTCTGCAATTTACAACTTTATGTCAAAAATTATTACATGCATAACATAAGCCAAAAAATATAGTTTGATACTTGGGAGTTGAGGATATTTTGAAGGGATGTGCTCTTATGAATCCTTATTCTTATTGAAGCCTATCTATTGGTTGTTGATTCTGAAATTTGACTCTTCTCGGTGGAGGAGTATCCTTGTAATCTTCCTTGTATATCCTTGTATCCCCTTTGATTGTTTTTGCATAGATTTTTGGATATGTTTCTTGCTCTGTTGTTTTGGAGCTTGATCTCTTTTCTGTCTGAGTGTATCCAATTCTGGTCTTGTCAAGATGAGATTTTTTACTGCTAATAATGTCATCCAAAACTTTTGATCTATTCTCCATATTTTTCTTTTGAATATCCTTTCTTAGTGTGACAATCTCTGCTTCCAAGTTTCCAATGATCATGTCCTTTTCTTCTAGATTTCCTTTGAGTGCTTCTTCAATTCTTTTATATTCTTCTATTTGAACCTTCAATTTTGTGATCATTTGTTCTAGTTCTCAAGTGTCCTTTTTCTTGTCTAGTTCTGCTTGTAGTTTCTTGATCTTCTTATTTTCTCTTCTGGTAACTTCTATGTCACACATTCATTCTTCTCGATAGTCAATTTCTGCCTCTTCAATTTATTATTTGACTTCTTCATATTCTTCTTTGGCTTCTTTATATTCTTCTTCAGAGTCTTCTTTGTGAAATTCTTTTACTGCCATGAATAGAACTCTTCTTGTCTCACTGTCACTGACTATATCTTCATCTGATGATGAGTTGTTTTCTTTGGTGCATAAGATTTTCTTGAAAATTTTCTTTGTATTTTTTTTGTCTTTATATGTGTGTTTTCCTTTTGAGTAACCTTCATCATTTCTCTTTTTCTTATGACATTTGTTAGCAAAATGACCAATACCATCACAATTAAAAAAAATTAAAGGAAGCTTACCTCTATACATGCCGTTGGTTCCCTTGTTCAGTCTTTTGACGAAGTTGGCAACTTCTTCATCATCTTCTGAGACATCACTACTGCTGCTATATTCTTCTTGTTGTTGTTTCTTTTTCTTTGATATTTTGGATGCTTTGAAGGCTGCTTCTTTTACATCTGGATTTTCCTGTTCAGTTCTCATTTCATATGTTGTGAAGATTCCATGCAGTTGGTCCATGCTTATTGAGTTTAGATCCGATATTTTTTCTAGTGATGATATCTTAGGGTTGAATCTCATAGGAAGAAATCTTATTACCTTTTGAACAATTACAGATACTTCGATTTCTTCTCCTAATCCTATGATTGCATTCACTATTTCATCGACTCGTAAGAAGTAGGCTGCAATATTTTCATCTTCCTTCATTTTTAGTTGTTCAAACTGACCTCTGTAAGTTTGAAGCTTTGTTTCTTTGACCTTTGTATCTCCTTCATAAATATTTCAAAGCTTGTCCCAAATCTCTTTAGCAGATTTACAATGTGCAACTTTGTTGAATATCGTATCACTGAGACCATTCAAAAGTGCATTTTTGGCTTTGGAATTATTCTCACTGAGTTTCACTACTTTGTCATTTGTTGGTGGAACTGATGGTGTTGTGTATCCATCTACAATTGATTGCCAAACTTGAAATCCTTGTGCATGTATATATGTCTTCATCCTTATGCTCCAAAAAGCATACTTATGTCCATCAAATTGTGGTATTCTATTTTTATACAAGTTTGTACTCTCCATGATCTACCTTTCAGTGGTTAAACTAATTTTTGAAGGAACCCACTCTGATACCAATTGTTGGATTACTGAGTGGGGGTGGGGGGGGGTGGGGTGAATCAGTAATAGTGAAATTATAATCTGTTTTAACCAAATAATCCAAGTGTTATATCAATGTAGAATTATTATTGAATAATGAGAAATAAGAGATAAACAGTCACATACATACACAGTACACCAATTTTTTACGTGGAAACCCAAAGTGGGAGAAAACCACAAAATTATTTTTCTTATATGTCTTGAAGAATTACATTCATTGGAAGCACCAACTTCCTTTGTTTTCCAGCTACAACTGGAAGGAGGCTCCAACCCCCTAGTTTCTTAGGCTACAACCTGAGGGAAGCTCCAACTCCCCAATTCTCTAGCTACAACCAGAATGAGGCTACAACTACCTATGTTCTCCGACTACAACCAGAAGGTGGCTATAACCACCTTTTCTTGCCCCGTCCAACTGCCCTAAAGTAGAAGTAGAATGATGGAACCACTGTCACACTATCACTGTGAGATATACCACTGTAAACTTTCACCAATAAACCTGAACCATGCATCAACCTGTACCATAAAAAAGTGCATCAACCATGCACCAACCTGTACCATAAACAAGTGCATCAATCATGCACCAACCTGTACCAAACAATCTGTAATCAACCTGTACCATAAACAAGTGCAACCAAACATGTACCTAGTATGTACCAATCATGTGTCAAGTACTCATCAACTTTGACTCATCAATATGTACCAACATCATCAACTATACACCTCATGTATGTGCCAACTCATCAACTACTTGTCTCAACCATGTACCCAACTTGTACCTCAAAAAAAAGACCTCATCAATTTCATCATCCAAATATGATTTGTAACTCTGTAATAAACCTAGTGTATATGATCACATACCTGCAAACCTTCCTTAACTTTAACAACAAGAGACTAGCATTTTCATCAAACTTTTCTTTAGTCTCACATGACTAGTTTTGGATTAGTCAACAAACCTAACTTGAAATAATCATAACTTTGTAACTATAATGAATAAATATCTGAAACTGATACACAATGTTCTTTAGTGTGTTTTATGCAATTCTTCCAGTTTCCACTACTTGGAACCTCTCAAAAAAATATTTGTAGCAAAAATGGCATACCTTGCTGAATTCTGGATTATTCTAGAGAGCGACTTTGTAGAGTGTGCCCCACACATAATATTTGTTGAATCGATATGAAAATGTTACACATCATACTAAAGATTTTACTCTAACCAACACATTTGGTCGTACTGAATTTGGATCTGTTATGAAGAATTTATGATGTTTTTACCTGAAACACCTTAGAAAGCATCATCAAAAGAATTTATCCTTCCTTGAATTCTGGCCTTCTTTTCTTCACCTTCCATCAGAAGTTCGGCTTAGATATAATTTGGTTACCTCAAACGCCTATAGGTATTCAATATGCTCAATTGTTTCTTAAATGAGAGATCCTTTCCTCTTATTTATACTCTCCAGGAAACTTCCTTAAAAACATCTTCTAGGTCACTTTGCCCACTTTCCTTATTTTAGGGTTAACCCACTTCTAATTTCTCCATTAAATTTATTATTTAAATAATTTATTTTGTATTCACTTTGAATTATAGTACACTCATTACTTCACTTTATTATTTACCTTATAAAATCTCTTAAACCACTTTGACTACTTTGACCTTTTGGGGCTTCTAGATGACATAAGAGGGTCCTCCAACTTCGTAAGGCCGTAACTCTCAAACCGTAAGGAGTTATGTGATGTTCCACATACCACCAGAAATGGAATGACATGTACCATCCATATAGAATAGTATTACCTGAAAATATATCAAAACTCATACCATTATCCATCAAACAAACTTGGGTCCATTACCCAAAACTGGGTTCTCCAACTTCTCATGGCCATAACTCTCTAACCGTGAGGAGTTATGTGACGTTCCACACACCACCAGAAATGGCATGACAAGCACTATCCATATAGGATAGTTTCACTAAAAAATTCACTGAACTTCATCTCATTATTCCACAAATAAGCATGGATTCTCTAACCATACTTATAGGATAACTAAATCCGTAAAGCGTCTTCCCGTGAGAGCTTTCACCATAAGGGGACCACTTTGGAGTTCATACATCTGTACTTCTTATCAACCATGAAAATACAATAATAAGCCATCTTTACATAAAACAAACTTGGGTCCATTACCCAAACCTTTGTGTTATCGGGCTTTCTTCAAGGGTTGACATCAATGACAACCAACCTTAATCAACATAAGAAGTGTGATCAATGTCTGGTTAGGGAATTTGAATGGTCTAATAGTCAATCTCATTCGCAGACAAATTCATATAAATCCATTCATACCCATTCTCCTCTGTCGAGACAGAATGATTGGGTACTACCCATAGATCTTCAAAATATTACGTTATAAAGAAACATTCCATGGGCATGGAGTTTGCAACGATTGGAGAAATCACAGACATAGGGGAAGAGTCAATATAGGATATGGGAGAAGGAAGATTAAAATTTCCCTTTAGAGTAGGGTACATCCCAACACCCACACTCTTGCTCGTCCTCATGGAATTATCCACCAACAAAACATTAGGTCTCAAAGAAGTAGTGGGATCTAGTCTATATAAAAAAAAAGGTTTATTGTTATGATATTCCCCTTGTGGGAGAAACAAATCACACGAGAAACTATAGATACCATATTTGTCATAGAATAAGTCCAACTGTGACCTAAGAGGATATCGTAGTCTAAATGAGTGTATATAACTTCTACCTCTATGGTCACAATATTTCCCCCCGGTTGCATATGGAACAATGGATAAATGAGATCTAAATGAATGATTGTCAAAAGATTTGAGAATAGCCAACAAAGGGACTATCTCAGTGGTGTTGAGAGCTCACCAACATGACAATGACATTAGATATGTGCAAGATCCTTCAACCACCGCAGTCCTAAATATTGTGTTCCATGTTGTTGGGTGTGTGTTATATTATTTGTACGACTAGCTCTAGTGTTTTCTACATTGCACTGGGCGTGCATGGGGGTTTTAGGTTGGGCCTCAGGAAACGTGCCACATTTTTGCCTCATTTTTCATGTCACCTCGATTTTTGTGTCCATTGTTGGATGGTTTTTCAGCACATGGTTTTAGCCGATGGTTTTCTATTTCTAGTTTAGGAATTAGGGTTTTTGACTAATCCAGGTCATTGGGTTAGAGTTTTGGATGCTGTTGGATCCTATATGTATATTGTATTGTAAACAATGTATCACTATGAATGAATATAGAATATGTTGGATTTCCCGGTTTGGGTTTCCAGGGGAAAAATCTCTTTGTAATGTGTGTATTTTTCATTGTATCGTTTTTGTTCTTTATTGAAAATATTTTTGCAGTAAAATATTATACAAGGTTAAAATCTACACATGTGACAAAACTTGAATCTGGAACACAACATAGTGGGGAAGTCATGGCTTCACATTGTCAGGTTCGAATTTTATTAGCTGTGAATCCACAGGATTGAAAGTGCCAATGGATTATAGCAATTTTTTTCCCTACATAGGGAAAATTTGGAGGACCTCTAAGGAAAACATAACACATAAAGCTTTGGAAAAATCTTCAACAATGTTGTAGTTCTAAAAATATCGGATAGTTGGATTATGCATCAACCTTTTCAATACACCTTTTCGAAGGAGTGGCATTAAATTAACTTCTAGTTTCTCTATATGAAGAGGATTTGGTAGTTATGAGCCTGAGTATTGACATTTAGGTCTCGTTCACACATGAATACATTTGGCAGGTTTCCCCCTTGTGGAGGTGTAGGGTTATTTGGAATTCTAGCAACCATTGGTTGGCCTTGTGGAAGGAAAAAATTTGTCAAAACATCATGTTGTTGGTGAGAATTATGTTCTGCCAACAATCGTAGGGCATCGTCCAACTTGGGGCATTAGTGAGTAAGATGGTCTTCCTTATAAAGATTGCATGGAAATTTGACCTTCTTCTTCTCCTTACCCCCACCATCATTGTTGTTGTTTGTATTATTCCCTTCGATCCATTTCTTATTTTTCTTTTTCTTTTTCCCTTTGGGTTTTTTGCTTCACTTTGGGTTAGATGTCTAAACAATGTGGACATCTAAGGATTGAATGGAGCATGAGGTACTAGGAGCACCTTATATAACCACAAGAAAATTAGAATACAAATACAAATACAATTGTCTCATCTATCTCTTAACATTGTTGGACACGACATTTTCCATAGAACCAATCACATCGTCGGCATGTGGTCCTAGTTTGGTATTGGTAGGATCTATTTCTTCCCTTGATGCATTGGGAAAAATCTCATAAATAACCCTGGATTAAGAATAAACCAAGTCTAGTTGTTGGGCTCTAAAGATAGCTTACTTCTCGATTGTCACCCCTAACAAAGTGACATCCTTGGCGATATAAGGTAATAAATACTTCAAAAAATGATCTAGCACGAATAAATTAGGGATTTGGGATTTGACCATTCGATGTCTCCTCTGCCACTCTTGGATGTAGCCAGAGATATGCGTGAAATATTGCTCCTGAAATAAGGTTAAAATGTCTTTCCATGTCTCGTAGTGGACGAGAAACTGAAAGTGATTCAAGAATGTCAATGCCAAAGCATCAAGTTGTGAAATGAGGCTTGTTGGAGCTCAATATACCATTTCTCTACTCCAATCAAGGTTCATTGGAAATGTCGGATCCTAATGGAGTCATCCATCAATGAGTTCAATGAACACTAGAGATGGAATTTCATGACGTGGTTCATAAGGTCTTCTCCAAATTTCCTTTCAAATTTTGGAATGTTTGAAGGTATCTTAGTAGGAACCATAGGCCAACACGGATCAAGCAACACTAGGTCATTAGTACTTTTTGTTAAATATGGGAGATTCATCGTCACTAGAAAAGGTAATTTAGTTTGAGTCAAGGAGTTCCAAATTCTAGGATTATCTCCCATCATTTGGTCGGTACTCATGAAGGAATTACCTATCATGTAACCACTACTAGGCATGAAAGGAGTGTTTTCTTGAAAACTAGAGTTTTGGGGGAATCCTACTGAGACTTGGAAAAATTCAAGAAATCCTTCATTCGGCCTCTTTCCAATTCCTAGGAAAGGACTACTACCCATCAACATGTTGAAAATAGGAAAAGCTCTGCTTCCCACAGATGGAACAGATGTAGATATATGCCCCCCTCCAAATAGAAAGCCAAGGAAAGGGGTAGAAAAACTCCCCACCAATATGCTAACGTTGGGGAAGACAGGTGGTGTGCTGGTTGCAATATGTGGTATTCCAATAGATGGCATCCAAAACAAGAATACACTGCCACCATATGAAGTAGAGGGTTGATCCAGGTGGATATTGGTGGCCACCCACCTATTCCAATTGGCTCCTCTTGACAATTTTTAGTTCAACACGTTCTTCTATTATTCTTTGTAATTGTGGGTTCTACACTTCCAAGGTTGTCTGAAGCCCTACAAATATTCCAGCATGATATTGGTGTCTACCCACCTAATCCAACTAGATTATTTTGGAATTTTTCATGTCAGTACATATTTTTGTACTTCCATGGTCGTTTTGGGACCCTAAACAATGTTTTTTTTGTCTTGCCACAGTCAAAATGTAGACATAGTCAGAGTTTGAAAGCAGAATGTCTAGTTATATAAAAGGCCTTTCCAACAGGCTATCATGCCCCTAAAATGGAGGTTGTATGCAAAAGTTATGACCCCGGTAAGTTGAGGTACCAACTTACCCATCGAGGCCCACATAACTTTTGGCGTTTCATCTCGTAGGGTTAGGTTTTTGGATGTTTAGGTTTTTGGCATTCATGAGTAATGTTAAAAAGGACTTTGGAGCCTCATTGTAATCATTCTTCTAAGACAGATGCACGTAGAAGCCACATCTCTTCTCAAGGATAGCTACCACCATTTGAGCAAGTTGTTTCTAGTTCTGTAGTTTTACAGTTTCAACTCATTTTATTTATTCAATAGAATTTATTGTTCACTGGATATCTGTTGTTGTTCTTCATACATCAATGTTATTGTAATCATTTTGTTATTCATTTCGTTCTGCTCATAAATCTAGATCAGTGGTATCAGAGCAGTCTTCTCCTCATTTATTTTTCTTCATTCATGTCCTCGACAAGATCTGGGTACAAGAAGTTGGGACTCAAACCAGTTGAGCCTTTGCAAGATCGATCACGCCAAGCCCAAAAAAACCCGTGGGGGAAGAAAAGAAAGATGATGGAGCAGGATATCCTTTTAAAATGTTACTCGAGGAATCCCTTTCATGACAAAGGAACGAAATGATGGACAAATTTGCACAGATACTTCGGCGGTTGCCCACAAGAGACGCATCTTCATCAAGCATCCATGCAACCCCCTTCAAGGTACAAGTAAATTTTGATATTCCATTATTTGAAGAACTGATAGATACATATGTTGTAGATAAATGGTGGAATCTACTCGAAGGGTATTTTTCGGTCCACAATTTTTCCAACAGGGAAAAGATTACTTTTTCACTCCTCAAGGTCGTCCCCCATGTTAAGGACAGGTGGGATACTTACTATGAGAAAATGGACATAGAGGAATATGAAATATTTTTGGTTTCCCCCACATGGGATTCTTTCAGGGATTCCATTAAAGAACAATACTACCCTTTTGGAAGCTACGATGACCAGTACACGAGATGGACCACGTTGTGTCAGGAAAGGGACCAGATAGTACCAGATTTGACCAATATTTTCCATACCCTGTGCACCAAATTGGGTATCAAAGACTTTGAATGACATATGGTGCTCAAATACCGCGACTTTATGCATAGATACATTCAAACAAAAATATATTTTCTGGACATTACATCATTAGGTGCAGCTTATAGATATGTTGTCAAGATCGAGCAAAAATTTAAGAAAAAGAGGCAAGATTTTGGATCTGCAAACTCCTCACAGCCAAAGTAGGGAAAATGCGACCCCAGCCTGCAAAACAAGGGATAGAGAAAAGATGGTCACTCTCAGTACAACCAGTCCAAGACACAACACAAGAAGGGTAATGAGAAGTCGAAGAAGGATGCGGGAAAATGGTGTGAATACCGTAAAATCGCTTGGCACAACACCAAAGAATGTCGCTCTAATAAATCACTAGTTGGCGATCTGAAATATTTTGAGTGAGAGGCAAATTCTAACTCCGAATAAAACCTAGAAGGAGGGAATCATATTATCGATGTCGAACCTAGCACCATTGTCGCTACCACCAAAGTCTAGCTAAGCGACCCAGAAGAACCAGAGGAAGGGGAATGCCTCTTTCACTCATAGATGTGGGTAAAGGGTGTTGCGCTTTGTTTCATTTTCAATAGAGGTAGTCAAAAGAACCTGATATTAATTGAGGTCGTCAAGAAGCTGGACCTGCAAATGACACTGCACCTGCATCCCTACACCACCGGTTGGCTTTGCCAAGGAAGAGATATCTGCATCAACCAACATTGTCATCTGCCCTACGACATCAAGCCCTTCAAAGATGATTTATTGTGTGATATTTCTCCCCTTAAAGTTTGTGATGTTATTTTAGGACAACCATATTTGTAGAAGCGACATGTTGTGTATGAGTCTAGACCCCGCAGTGTTATTATTACTTTGGGTAGACAATTGTACATGATACCATAGGTAGCACTACCTACCGCCATTTCTTTAATCTCTGCTAAGCAATGTAGTAAGCTCATTTCACAAACTGGGAAGTTTGTCTTCTTTGTGATCCGTGCTCATAGTAAGAAGTCCACCACCACATCCATGGCATATACATAGAGCCTCTCTTTTCAATAGAAGCAAGTGGACATGATTGTGGAAGAGTACAAAGACATCTTCTCTGTTATAGCAAGGTTTTCCTCACCCTATGAAAATTAGCTCAGAAGGCCTTTTTCCATTTCTCTATGCAGACTTGAAGTCCCTTTTTGAAAATCCTAGAGCTAAAAAAAATATTTTTCCACATATACGCACCCTAACTATTATGCAGCATGTGTCTACGCAGGTTGCACCATTACAACCCATGCACATCGGGTTTTGTGCCCAAAATTAAAAAATAGTGTCGGGTTTCCATGTCACGTCACGGGATCCATGATACTTGAACTTCCATATACTGGAAACATTCGGAATCAACCCTTCAGCTCCATTTGAAGGCTATAAATGGGTCATATCCAAGATGTGGAAAAGAGGAGAAGAATTAAACTTTGAGATCAAAGTTACTCTAGAGAAATTATTCACGTCATATTGAGTCTGCATCCCTTTGTCTTTTTAAGTTTGAACACATTGTTCACCCATCAAGCTCTTCCCTACTTGATTGAGAACCTCATTGTCTCTCTTATATGAGCTTGCCTTTGGTGGAGGATTGAAGTGGTGGAGGCCCAACTGGAAGGGACTTAGTTTCTCGGTTCCAAATCGTGTCGACACAGAAGTTTGTAATTCATTCACTTATGTTGATTACATTTTAATAGAAATACTATTTTCTCGTCCAATTAATAACTTGAAAACATTTGAAGTGTCATTCCATGGGAATATTTGTTATGAATGTTGATGGATTATGTTATTTAATGTGCTAACTTTATATATTATCACCATATTCTTTCATTTATTGGTTGTTGAGGACAAGCTGCAGGTGTATTGCTTTGAGTCAAGTGCTCAACGGTGGACTTCATCGAACGTCTGGACGAGGTAGGCTCTTTATCTTGTCTTTCTAGCATATTTTTTTACATATCCTACCTGGGATTAGAGTTGATTTCTACAGTCATTTCCATCTGTTGTGGTTTACCCCTTGCCATAGAGATATTTTCCTTGTAACAGAATTGACGACCATACTGGGGATAAAATCTTCTTTTCGGGGTTTGGAGTGTTTTTTTCCTTTGACTGCAGTCGTTTATTTTGAGTTTTTTGTCGTCTGATTGCTTGACAGCCTCTATTCATTTTGATTATGATTTTATTATCCTGACAGTGTTTTAACACATATACGAGGGTTTTTACCTGACATTTGCGTACATGCGCATGTTGTTGTTCTACAAGAGGCATATATATGTGGTTTTCTTTTGAACAGTCACATACATCATCCTTTTTTTCTTGGCTGCTGAGTTTGATGTTTGTTGGGTAAGTTTTGATGGTTTTTGAGTCTTCTTGGGTGTCTATTATGACTATTAAGTGTTTGTGGAATGATAGGAAACATTTGTTTGGTTGAATTTTTGGGCGGTGCTTTTCTCATCATCCTTTTCATTGATTGTCCTTGCATATTGGGCTGGGTGTTTGCTTCTTGATATCCTACTTGGTTTGTCTCTGTTTACATACAATAGAATATTTATATCAAGTTGTTGTTCAGTCCTTGCATTTTCATTCTTTTATATTGAAAATACAAAATATTAATCATTTTGCATTGTTGGCATTTGATCTTTTGGATCCTTATCATTGATATTAGTATATGTATAGAAATATTTCATCTTATTTGGAATTTCATAACTAAATTGAAAATTGCATTTTGAAAAGCTTATCATTTATTGGGAATTGAAGTTAAAACTTTGCATTTTATTCATAATCATTTATTTTACTTGTTGAGTCATAACATCATTAGTTTCATGACCGCACCTTTTTTGAGTAAGCAAGGCCACTAAAAGAAACGTTGATAATTTAAAATTGATTAGAAACGATTTTGTTTTCTAGGGTGCACAAACTAGCTTAGGATTTAGAGCCTTGGAATAGGATTTTGTGATTAAATTTCTCCAAGGCTATTAAATCAACATATGTGTCTAACTGAGGAAGTGGTGAAATCCATTATATAATTGGTGACGTCGGGAGGCTCCACTTACAATGAAGTTAAGCACGAGGTCATGTGAGGTTAGTTGAGGGGATATCCACCCAATACCTTCTTAGTGTCAGATATATTTTTGGGGATCTATTCATATATGGGGATCTTGCTAGTACCTTTACCTCTATGAGAGGAAGTGCTTTAAAGGTTTCAGGCTTTGTTACCATGCCCATACGGTAGACCTGACTTACGAATGTTCTCTTGCATATCGATTATACCGTGGTTTATCAGTTGCTTGACATAGGTACCACATAGGTTACTCTCAAGGGTTATTCTGCAAGTACCCTGGGTCAAATAAGGGTCGGACAACACAAAACCTTTATGGAGGATTACCTCTCAAGGGAGATCTGACCGACTGGTTGTTAAGCCCAGGAGGGACCTTATAATTGATTCTGATACCTTCAATATTTTGCAGGGAGTCTCAGGCCCCTATTGGGTGAGGCATACCTACTTCAGGGATGGAGGCCCCTTTTAGCCACTTTATCACATTTGTGTGCATATTGGCCTTTTGTTTATTTTGGTGTGCTTTTTGATTATTAGTTGACCTTAGGATTTTGTATTGCACCATGAGTTTTCATTATCATGTGATCCAAAAAGGATCTAGATAAGGTTAAGAACAACTCCAAACTCATAGAGGCAACTCACAACGCTCAGAATGGCTCCAACAGACAGAGAAAGGGAAAAAATTCAAAGTTCCCAAAACTCGGTGAAAATGATATGATCGTGAAGAGCACGTTGCAATATTTCTAACGACATAAATGTCTTGTCAAACAAAGTTACGGTTTGAAATATATTTGTGGTCAAAGTTTGGTCAACCTAGCCCAATCAGCAGGGGATGAGTCAACATTAGTACTGTTGACACCAACATCTGTATGGATGATGTCATCATCCATACAACACATGTGGCAGGAGTAGGGAAGTGACACGTGGCATGATGTTGTCAGTATGATGATGTGGAAACACCAGAGGCTGCCACATGTCACTCGGTTATTGGCTTTTTGGATCAATCCATGGACCAATCTGATCATGCCACATGGCAGTCTGTATAGTTTGTATGAACGACGTGGTGTGCTGACTTGGCAGGGGCCAGCTTGGCCCAATGAGAGGCTGCCACATGGCCCAATCAGGGGTTGCCACATGGCAGGCAGGAAATGCACAAGGACAACCTATGAACAAATTTTTAAAAACAAAATAGTTGGTGGGTCCACCAAATCTGGCAGACCACACCAACTATAGCCACAACTATATCTCATTGCAGGACCTTATAGCAACACCGCTAAAGTTAATGGAATGGATATATATATATATATTAAACCACATAACAATTCCAAACCAAAATTGGAGTCCGTGGGAATCGACCCCGGAACGTCCGCCTTTACGTACGCCTTAATACGTCTACCCCTAACCACTGGGCCATGGATACCACTTCGTACATATCACCTGCTTTTATTATTAAAAGGTGTATTCCACCTAGCCATAGAAGGAGGAGGCACAGACCGTACGACTTGTCAGGCATGCTTTTTTAGGTAGGGCACATTCATTATTATAGGTTGCAGGGGGCACAAAAACTGATACATAATTCTTCTTGGGCTTGGGAGTGCCAGAGTTGGATCGAGGCATGGAGACAATCATTTTTGGGTAATTTGATGCCACGAATTCAGTGGTGTTGTCTATTTTCTGACCTGAGCGTTATTTCTGCAGCTTGATTTCAAAATGAGGTATTCTTATGTATTTTTCCAAATTCTTTTGTTGAGTTAATGAAAGAGCCTACACATTTGAGAGCAAGACCCGAAGATGTAGTCCACCAAGGATGAAATCCATTATCAAGTTTTTGTGTTCAGATCTGATGCTTATGTCTCTTCATTTTTGAGTTTTCTTTTCTTTAATGGTGCACTTTAATTTATGCTCATTTAATGCAATTCTTTATAAATCATGATGAAAAGATCCTAGATCATGTTGGTATCAGAGTAGTCATCTTTGGTTTGAATTGTTGAGTGTGAATGATTACTAGGGCCAAGCGTAAGCAGGGTGAAGGAACTCTTAATACTTTCAATCCCGAAGTTGGTCGTGCATCCCGAAGGAAGAAAATGGCAGAAGTGGACAAGTGTGATTAACAAGAAAAAAGCTTTCACATGATATTTTATCGCATGTCAGAAATGGTCGAACGAAAGTATGGAGATTATGAGAAGAGGATGAAGAAGAAAGGGAAGAAAAAGGAAGCACATGCATATGATGATGATTCTGTAAACCAAGGGGTTGGAGGAGATCCTCTTGAGCCTCTGTCTTCACCTTCAAGTTCTAGTTATTCTTCCTCGGAGCATTCTCATCATTCTCATCATTCTAGCCATAAAGCCTCTTTTAAGAAACCATTATTAAATCTTGATGTAAACTTTTCTTTACCTATGTTTAATGGAGATGATAATCCTGAAAAGCTAGATAATTGGATCCGACAGGTTGAAGTGTATTGTCGTGTCCATCATATTGATGAAGAGGAAGTTAAAGTACAATTGGCTTCTCTTCAGTTGGAAGGCACCGCTCTCGTATGGTGGGAGAGAAATCTTCAGGAAAGAAGTAAGTGTGGTAATCTTCTTTCCTCATGGTTGAAATTTAAATCAGCGATAAGGAAGCAATTTTATCCATTAGGGTATTTACATAAAGCAATGATGGAATGTAAAACTTTAAGGCAAAGTAAAGGTCAAACTGTACAAAGTTTCACAAAAGAGTTTAGGAAGAAATCTCTTGCATTGAATATTCCTTTAGATTCTTATGAAACTTTAATGAAGTATATTGGGACACTTCACAGTTATATTCATCATACTTTTATCTTGTTTAAACCCACTAGTCTTGACAAAGTTTTTGTGCAATCCACTCACCTTGAGAATAGGGGGAAACATGTTCAAGAAGATCCCACGAAGAAACCTTCCAATTTCCCACATAATAATTTTAAGAGGTTTAAAATGAAGTAAAAGAAGACCGCTATAGTGATGAGAGAAGGAGGAAAACCATCTTGCACTCATTACAAGAAGATCGGTCACGATGAAGAACACTGTTGGAAACTGCATCCATAAAAGAAACCGAAACAGTTCGGTGGAAAGGGGAAGACAAAGACCGTTTCTACAGTGCAACAAGATCTTGGTTTTGATTCAGGAGATGAAGAAAAGATCACAGCGATTGGAGTAAAAGGTAAATATTCTCTTCATGCTAGTTCAAGTTCCAGTAATGAATCTCATGTTGATGAACGAAAAAGGAATGAGTTATTTCATATAAGGGTTGTATCTAAACATACTAAGATAGATACATTATTTGATCTAGGTTCCCAAGTAAACTTAATATATGAAGCACTTGTCAAGAATATGGGTCTTGAAACGAAACAACATTTGAAGCCTTATCCTCTTGGTTGGGTATGTGATAAAGCAAAACTTAATGTCACCAAAAAATGTAGGATCATATTTGTTATTGCTTCAAAGTTGATTGATGAAGTGGATTTGGATGTTGTACCACTTGATATATGTGGCATAGTGTTGGGAATTCCTTATCTTTATGATAGAAAATCAGTCTTCTTTCGTCATGAGAACAAATACCACCTTACTAAAGGGAGACTGGAATATATTTTTAGAGATCACAACATGAGGGTAAATACAACACTTGTTAGTGCAGGGCAAATGAAAAGACTCATAAACACTAATAAGAGATATGTACTCATGGTCGTTAGAGAGAAATATGTCGGGACATCCGACGCTTTCCAAGGGTGTGATCCATCTTATAAAAATGAATTAATTGATATTGTTTCTAAGTATGATGATATTTTTTAGGAACTAGATGGATTACCTCCTAAGAGGGAAATCCAACATGAGATACATCTTCAGTAGGATTCTCCTCTTCCTAATGTGGACATATACAGGATGTCAACTATGGAGATGACAGAGATCAAGAAGTAGGTACATGGCTTATTGTATCAAGGGGAGATCAGGCCCAGTTCATCTCATTGTGGTTCTCCGATCATGATGGTGCCAAAGAAGGATGGCACATGGCGAATGTGTGTCAATTATCGGGCTTTAAATAAAATCACAGTGAAAAATCGATACCCTCTTCCTCGTATAGATGATTTACTTGATCAATTGAATAATGTTATTTATTTCAGTAAGTTGGATTTGTGCAGTGGATATCATCAAATCAGATTTTCAGAACAAGATGCATGGAAAACTATCTTTAAAACCAAACAAGGATTATTTGAGTGGTTAGTTATGCCATTTGGGCTTTGTAATGCTCTGACAACTTTCATGAATATGATGAATGATGTATTCATGCCTTTCCTAGATGTCTTTGTGATTGTATATTTAGATGACATTCTTGTTTTTAGCAGGACTTGGGATGAACATGTGAGGCATGTAAAGCAAGTATTGGATACTTTGCAAAGGGAAAAGTTGTATGTAAAATTGTCTAAATGTGAATTTGGCAAGACTTCACTTGTGTACTTAGGTCATATTGTAGGACGAGGACAATTGAAAATTGATCCTTCCAAAATTGATGTAATTGTAAATGGCCCGAGCCAAAGAGTGTAACTAAAGTCTGAAGCTTATTAGGTGAAGTGCAATATTGGAGGAGATTCATTCCCAACTTCTCCTTTATCGCAACTCCTTTGCATGCCTTAACCAGTGTGAAGAACACTTTTCAGTGGGAAGGAAAGAAACAAAAATCTTTCAACATTTTGAAGGAGAAGATCAGTATCGCACCAGTATTAGCACTGTTGAATCTTCAACATTATTTTAAGATCGATACAGATGCCATCAGATACGCCATGGGTGTAGTGTTGATGCAATATAGTAAGCTTAATTGTTACTAGTCTGAAAATTTTAACTAAGTTGTTGTTAACTATCCTACATATGATAAAGAGTTGTATGAATTAGTACAAAGTGTAAGTAAATGGAAGCACTACTTGTTAGGGAAGGAAACAATCATACATACAGATCACCAACCCTTACAGTATCTTCAAGAATAGGCCAAATTGCAACAATATCGACACTACAGGTGGATGGGTTTTCTACAACAATTTCATTTGGTAATCAAGTACAAAAAGGGTACAAGTAACAAGGTAGTCGATATGCTTTGTAGACCTCCTATTGTTGCTTCTATTGTTTTGAGGAATACTTCTTTATCTCATGATAGCTATGTAGAACAATATTCCATCAAGGAATATTTTTATGTGAAGCTAACCCTTGGTGCACAGGTAGAGAACTATTGTCTGCAGGGAAAACTACTCTACCATCTTGGAAAGCTATGTATTCCTACAAGTGAATGAGTCCATGTAATACAAGAAGCTCACACTTCTCTCGTGTCTCAGAATTTTGGGGTAGGAAAAAATATGGCTCATTTGCGGAGATTTTGTTACTAGCCTCAAATGAAAGCAATTGTAACAAAATATGTAAAGGGGTGTGTGATGTGTTCTACTTGTAAGCCCACTAATAGAAAATTGGGGCTATACTCACCACTTCTTGTTCCATCCCATCCATGGGAAAGTGTCTCCATAGATTTTTTAGGTGGTTTACCAATGACCAAAGGGGGTCATGATTATTTGTATGTTGTAGTGGATAGGTTCAGAAAGATGTGTATCTTGATGCCATGTAAAAACAAGATCACTATTGAGCAGACTGATAATATCTTCTTTAAGTATGTTTGGGTTCACTTTGGATTACCCACATCCATTGTCTCAGATCGAGTTACTTGATTCCTTAGGGAATTTTGGACTAGCTTGTGGAGGATGATGGACACCAAGTTGAAGAGGAGCACTTTTTTTTATCCACAGACCGACAGATAGACAGAGGTGGTAAAATTAATAGTTGTACTTTTGTTTCGAGGCTAATGTAGCAAGCATCCCAAGATATGGGATAAACAAATACCCTATGTACAACATGCGTACAACAGATCTTTACATTTGTCCACTCAGAGTTCACCTTTTGAGACATGTTTTGGGTACCTACCAAAGGTTCCTTTGGAATTGATGTATGGGAAATATGTCGATGTGAATGAATAAAAAATAAAGGACAGAGCCTGTAAGTTCATCCGAAGGATCCAACAGATACAGGAGGAAATCAGGGAACAATTGGAGAAAAGTCAAGCATAGTATAAAGCTTGGTATGACAAGCACAGGGTTGATCATTAGTTCCAAGTTGGAGATCGGGTATGGCTTCACATCAACAAGGAGAGATTGAAGGGTGAAGGCAAGAAACTCAAGCCCATTTGTTATGGACCCTTCACTGTCTTGGAGAAAAGTGGTACCAATGCTTTTCGTCTGGATCTTCCACCTTACATGCATATTTACTCAGTTGTGCACGTTGAGAAATTGAAACTTTTTGAGCCTCCCATGATCATGGATCAAGGTAAGAAGTTTCAATACCTTTAGTTGATGAGTCTGCACCTGAGTACTTGGATGAGATACATGAAGATATCATCCTGGATAGGAGGATGAGGACTTAACACAGGGGTGATGTTGATTATCTTCTAATAAGCTTAAAAGGCACACATCCAAGCAAAGCAAAGTGGATCAAGAAGGACAAAGTGAGGGGAATATTCCCTCACTTACCTATTGATTGATGAAATATTTAAGTGGTCCAAAAATATCTCAGTGGGAAGGTGTGATCCAAAAAGAATCCAGAGAAGGTTAAGAACAACTCATAACTCACAGAGGCAACTTAGAACACTCAAAATGGCTCCCACGGATAGAGAAAGGGAAAAAATTCAAAGTTCCCAAAACTCAGCGAAAATGGCATGATCGTGAAATGAACGTCATAATATTTCTAACAAAGCAAACGAATCATCAAACGAAGTTACAGATTGAAAGATATTCATGGTCAAAGTTTGGTCAACCTAGTCGAGTCAGCAGGGCATGAGTCAGCATCCATACGAATGATGTCATCGTCCATACACTACACGTGGGAGAAGCATAGAAGTGACACATGGCATGTTGACATCAGCATGATGATGTGGTAGCACCAGATGCTGCCACATATCACCCTATTATTGGATTTTTGGACCGATCCGTGGATCAATCGGATCGTGCCACGTGGCAGTTCATACGACTGTCGTGGCATGCTAACGTGGCATGTTGGATTGGCAGGATACAACATGGCCTAATGAGAGGTCGCCACATGGCCCAATCAGGAGCTGCCACATGGCAGGCAGGAAATGCACAAGGATAGCCCGTGAACGAATTTTTAAAAACAAAATAGTTGGCAAGTCCGCCAAATCTGGCGGACCACGCCAACTATAGCCAAAACTATATCTTGTTGCAGGACCTTCTAGAAACACTGCTAAAGTTAGCGAAATGGATATATATATATATATATATATATATATTAAACTACATAACAATTCCAAACCAAAAGTGGAGTCTGCGGGAATCAACCCTGGAACCTCTGCCTTTGTCTACGCCTTAATACTTTTGACCCTAGCCACTAGGCCGTGGGCACCACTTGGTACATATCACCTACGTTTATTATTAAAAGGTTCATTCCTCCCAGCCATGGAAGGAGGAGGCGTGAACCGTACGACCTGTCAGGCACAATTTTTGAGGTGAGGTACAATCATTATTGCAGGTTGCAGAGGGCACAAAAATCGAGACATAATTCTTCTTGGGCCTGGGAGTGCCAGAGTCGGATAGAGGCATGGAGAAAGTCATTTTTGGGTAATTCGATGCCACGAATTCAGTGGTGTTTTCTATTTTTTGATTGAGCATTATTTCTGCAACTTGATTTCATAATGAGGTATACTTATGTATTTTTCCAAATTCTTTTGTTGAGTTAATGAAAGAGCCTACCCATTTGAGAGTAGGACCCGGAGACGTATTCCACCAGGGGAAAACTCTATTATCAAGTTTTTGTGTTCAGATATGACGCTTATGTCTCTTCATTTTTGAGTTTTTCCTTCTTTAATGATGCACTTTAATTTATGCTCATTTAATGCAATTCTTTATAAGTCACGATGAAATCTCGGATCATCATGGATAGTGGAATCCCTTTGACTCCCTCATTTAGTGAAACCTCCCCCATGACATTCACTCATTTCATGGGGACAAATTCATTCATGTTTCATAATGGTATGAAAAATTATGATACTTATTCAATGCCTTGGGTCTCTAATCATTTTCATATTGATATGCCAAACATGCCTTCACCCTTTCCACCCTCTCCTTCGCTTGCTTATATGAATCATAGTTTTGGATCTAGGGGCACGATGGCTCCATTGTATACATCTTTGTTTGATAGGATTCATATCCCTCAACCAACTCTCATTGTGGGAGGTTAGAATCTCCCTTCTTACGGATCCAATCCTAACTTCACCCTTCCAGGAGAAAGTGCTCAAATGGGTGGTTATTCTACTTATTACACCTCGTCCATATATCCCTCATCCGTGATGCCAATGCCTATGAACACTTTTCCCATGACGGACCTCCATCTATCCTCTAGTATTTTGTATGGAGGGATTTAATTTTATGGTATGGGCTACCCCCTTCATGAAACCCCTTCATCTGGGGGTAATATATATCCTCACCTGAATAACTTGTTTCATGCCTTTTTCTCTTCATGGACATCTTCTTCGGTGATGATGTCTATACAAACCTATATGTAGAAATTGGGAGGAGGATACTACCTTTCCAAGCAGGGACAAGGTGTAGACTAGAATCCTTCCTGGACGACAATTTCTCAAAACCAGTCTTTCTGGGACCTTGGTCTCAAATGCCACAACTAGCCACCGCCATTAGTCCGGTCACTGAAAATGATACGGGAATTACATCACCAACCTCTTCTATTCATGTTGGATATTGGTCAACCACCTCTGCAAGCCATGTTTAAGACCAACAACCAACCACTGCAAGTCATGCTGGGGGCACAAATATAGTTGCCATGAGTTATACTTACATCACATATCCAACCCCGGTCAACCATGTTGGAGAATCATCACCAACCTATGTACATCATGTGGATGATGAACCACAATCCTCCTCTAGTCGCGTTGAGAGAATGTCACCAACCATTATGAGTGACGTTGGGGGAATTCATACGATTGAGAAGCCTCGACATATAGGACGTAAGCTCAAGTTCCTTTGTAGTATTTGCAAAGGAGGTCATTTAACCCGCTTTTGTCCTACTATTGTTGTATTAGAAGAAGTGAAGTCCTTGTCTGATAACCCTTCAGGTTTAGAGTCATCGTTGGTTTCCCAACATTCTATGTCTCCTTTGATTGACACGACAGTCATGTCGATGCAATCATCACCTGACACCACTCTTGTTTTGAGGAGTGAGACATCTTTTGACCATGTCATTAACATTTATATCCATGTACCTTTTGAACAAGAGAGAGTTTTACTCTCTTCGAGCACTCTCCCTCCAAGTCTTAGGGAGGTTCCCTTTGACTGGGATGGTCTTGTGGGGTATCAAATTCCTTCTTCTATGCCCTTCCAAATAAGAGGTGTTCTCCGATATATCATTGAGAAGGTAACCTCCGTGAGTATTTTATCCCCCTCTGCTTGGAAATCTATGGGTTTTCCCAAGCTTGTGTCAACTATTTTTAAGTAGTTGACCTTTCATATAAGTCATGTACGTGATCCCTAGTCTCCCCCGTGACATGCTACCTAGAGGACTCCCAATGAGTCTGGTTTAGGCTCTTTTTTGACTCTCTCAAAAAAATAAAAACATTTCCTAGTGACTTGTCTCTCTCACACTCATAAATTGGATTTGAAAGGACGTCTATTTGGTGTAAGTTTACCCCTTTTCAAACCAAGTAGACTAAGATTATGAAAAAGGACTTTTTTTGGCATTAAGTTGTAATTGCATCTCATTCTCTTTCTTTCAGTATTTATCCTATTTCTGGATCTCACTTTTGCGTTATAATCCTATCACCTCATCAAATTGCATCATCAACCAAGCAGCGCCTTGTTTATATCCTTTGTAGCTTGACACCCTATACCCAAGAGGAAACATTCCCTCGATTGTCCATCTACTGCATGCACCTCCTTGCATTGAGCATATGTATGTTCCATTTCTGGAAATAGTTGATCACTTGTGACACTTGTTTCCTCCTATGTATCATAGCATTCATTTGACTATGAAAAAACAAAAAAAGACGGGTGAGGAAGGAATATTATCTTATATTGGCAGCAATTGTGTCGCCTTTGAACATAGCACAAAACTTTTGAGTCCACTTGTCATCAAAATTTTCGTTTTAGCATGACCTTAGGAAGCTGAGCTCGTTACATAGAGTTTACTCCTCCAACTAGTTACTCTTACAGTCCCTATGGAGAGTTTGATTGATGCCTCTTGCATCTGAAAGTTTCATCATTGATTTTATGCTGCCAGAGTCTTCCATATGTCTCATGCTCTTGTTCAAAGGATTTCTATCAACCTGTGTCATCCATTCCTTAGAACTCTTGACTTTGCATGTCAGCCATACCCTTAGTGTGTCTCAGAATTACATGAAGTTGTAGTCCTATTGTGCACCCTGGTCCTACTTTAATCATTGGTAGGTAACCTTGAACCCAAAAATTGGCATTTCATCATTGGTCACTGAATGGTGGGTTTCCCTTGTGTTCAACGAAAAGAAATATATTCACACATTGGGATTCATGTAGTGTCTTGGATGCCATTATCCTTATTGTTGGTTTCCTCACCTTTGTCAACAATTTTCCTTATTTTTTGTTATTCAAAGGGTATTTTTTGTGTCCCAATTGCATATGGCACACGTGAAAGAAGCATAGGGTTGTTGGTTCGTGAACATGTTCTTTGTCTGATTTCCTACAAATAATCAAGCTCTTTCTTTGTACCTCATGGTGAATGATGAGAGATGCCTCAATGCTCTCCTTTCATTGGGTCTCTTTCCATCAACTTCAGCCCATCTATTCTGGAAACGATACCTAGAGTCCTATGAGTACCTAGAGGCTTGCATTCATTAGTGGTAGTTTCTCCTGCCATCGACAGTTGGGAATACATCAATGTCCCCTTATCGATGGATTCTTCAAGTGTTTGACCCTAACAAATTTATTCACACTTGTAAGAATGTACTCGGTGCCTTGATACCTACTTTCATTATCGGTAGGTTGTCTCTCATTTGTTAAGGGTATACCTTAATGACTGATAATCAAATGAGGTCTCATTTTGTTCGACCTAAAATCCTTTATTCACATGATGTAGACTTGCACCTTTGGTGGATCGTTTAGAAGACTTGAAGACATCAATTCATAGCCACAGCTTTCCCGATTTGTTGCTATCTTTCATTGGACCAGTACCTATGTAACTTCAATGATCATGGGAGATCAGATTGTACTCCATTGTATACAAATATCTTCAAATTGATTTTGAGGCTGGTTTTACTGCGCCATGTTCATGACTATGATAGCCTTTGGCATATATCCACCTTTGTATTTACTACTCATGGACATGAATAGTTGTTTGGTATATTTTCACATGGATCTGCAGTGTAATTCATATTTGAAGCCTTGTGCGCAAAGTCAATACAAATTGTAATATTCTCATGAGCAGCTATTTCTTCCAGCTGGGTCTCCATTACTCCACTTCTAGGTATTATAATGTATTTTGACCATTGTAGATACGCCTCTAACCTCACACATTAGGGGGGATATGTTATAGTAAGATTTGCCTCACCTTATGTAAATTTACTCAGAAGGCCTTTTTTTATTTCCCTATGCATACTTGAAGTTCCTTTATGCAAATCCTGGAGCTAAAAAAAACATTTTTCCACATATACATGCCCTAACTATTATGCAGCATGCATATATATAGGTTTCACCATTACATCCCATGTACATCGGGTTTTGTGCCCAAAATTAAAAAATAGTGTCGGGTTTCCATGTCATGTCATGGGATCCATGATCCTTGACCTTCCATATACTGGAAATGTTTTGAATCAGCCCTTCAATTCCATTTGAAGGTTATAAATGGGCCATATCCAAGCTATGGAAAAGAGGAGAATAATTCAAATTTGAAAGCAAAGTTACTCTAGAGAAATTATTCATTCATATTGAGTCTGCATCCCTTTGTCCTTTTAAGTTTGAACACATTGTTCAGTCCCCAAGCTCTTCCCTACCTGATTGAGAACCTCATTGTCTCTCTTATATGAGCTTGCCTTCGGTGGAGGATTGAAGTGGTGGAGGCCCATATGGAAGGGACTTAGTTTCTCGGTTCTGAACCGTGCCGACATGAAAGTTTGTAATTCATTCACTTCTGTTGATTACATTTTAATAGAAATACTCTTTTCTCATCCAATTAATATCTTGAAAATATTTGAATTTTTATTCCATGGGAATATTTGTTATGAATGTTGATGGATTATCCTATTGAATGCGATAACTTTATATATTATCACCATATTCTTTTGTTTCTTGTTTTTTGAGGACAAGTTTCAGGTGTATTTCTTTGAGTCAAGTGCTCAACGGTGGAATTCATCGAACGTCTGGACGAGGTAGGATCTTTGTCTTGTCTTGATAGCATATTTGTTTACATAACATACTGGGATTAGAGTTTATTTCTGTAGCCATTTCCGTCTGTTGTGGTTTACCCCTTGCCATAGAGATATTTTCCTCGTAACATTCTCCTCACCCACCGAGGTATCGATTCACTTCCAAGTCAAGCATCCAATAGATATAACCCTCGATGCACCTCTGCCTAATGGACCAGTATATCATCCCTCGCTGATGGAAAATGACTAAATCAAGCGTCAGATCCAAGATTTGCTTCAAAAGGGGCACTTTAGAGCCATCTCCTCCCCTTGTGAAAGCTCGATTGTACTGGTGCAGAATAAAGACGAGACTCAGCGACTCTGCATTGATTACAGAGCATTAAACAAAATCACAATAAGGAACCATTACCCAATAACCTGAATTACTGACCTTCTTGACCAATTCAAGGGGGAAAATTTATTCAACAAGATTGACCTAAAGTCTAGCTACCACCAAGTTCCCATCGAACCAAGTGATGTATGGAAGACAACATTCAAATCCAAAGATGGTCTCTTTGAATGGCTAGTCACACCCTTTGGATTAACAAATTCACCAACCACTTTCATGAGGTTGATGGATGATGTATTGAGACCCTTCACCAACTCTTTTGTGGTGGTATATTTGGATGACATCCTCATATTCAAAAAAACTTAGGAGGAGAAGATGCAACATATTCAATAGGTTTTGAGCAATCTGGGACAACACAAGTTATATGCCAATTTGGAAAAATTCTCCTTTGGCATGAACAAGGTCCAATACTTGGGCTACATTATTGATGAGAATGGGGTACATGTGGATCCAGCTAAGATCCAAGTCATATGTGAGTGGTCATTCCCAACCACACTAACTGAGATTTAGAGCTTCTTGGGTCTTGCCAACTTCTATCGACGGTTCGTGTTGGTATTCTCCCATATTGCATGGGCCCTCACCAAAGTGACCAAGGGAGGTGGCAGGGAAAATTTCACATGGGGGAAGGCAAAACAATGAGCATTTGATGATTTGAAGAATCCCTTGTGTTCATCTCAAGTACTCTCCTTACCCGATCTGCAACAACCGTTCGATATTGAGACTGATGCATCTGACTATGTTGTAGGCACAGTTCTCACTCAACACGGTCATCCAGTGGCATACCATAGTGAGACACTCTTAGATACCGTCCAAAAATACCCCACCTATGATAAGGAAATTTATTCCATTATGAAAGCCTACCGTCAATAGAAACATTACATTCTTGGAAAGGAGACAATCATCCACACTGATCACAAGCCTCTACAGTTGATACAAAGACAAGAGAAGTTGCAGAATGATCGCCATAAAAAATGGTCCACATACCTGCAACAGTTCCATATCAACATCAAGTATAAGACAAGGATCACAAATTGTGTCTTTGATTGCCTTAGTCGACCTCCCATGGCTGTATTCACCACCGTGCTCCATTCTTGTGGGCATGGAGCATCTGAGTGGCCCCAACTTTATCAGTGAGATCCTGACTTCTCCACCACCTATTGTCTCTTGGGCACATGTGTGAATGTCACTGATTTTCACATTCAGGATGGACTATTATGCCATTTGGGCCATCTCTATGTTCCTGGAAGTGAGCGTGCAAAGTTGATTTGGGAGGCTCACTAAAGTTGGATGGCGGGACATTTTGGCATGGAGAAAATTGTGGCCATTCTACAGAAACATTTTTATTGGCCAAAACTTCGACAGGATGTCAACAAGTATATCAAGAAGCAAGGATTATACACCCCTCTTCCTACTCCTGAGAGGCCTTTGGAATCCATCTCTATGGATTACATGTCTATCCTTATGTCCACCAAGAAAGGCAATGATTGCATATTTGTGGTGGTTGATCAATTTTCGAAGATCGCCATTCTCACAGCCTGCAAGAAGAGCATCGCAGTGGTAGACACTGCCAAGTTTTCTCTGAACGAGTGTGGGTCCATTTTGGGATACCACAGACCATCATCTTTGATCAGGAAAACAAGTTCCTCAACACATTTTGGTCGAGTCTTTGGTCACTGTTGGACACCAAGATCACTAAATCCACTAGATTCCACCCTCAAACTGATGGCCAAACATAGATCGTTAATCAAATGATTGTGCACATCTTGCGCATGTATAACTCTAAGAATACATGTAAATGGGATGAGATTCGTCCCTATGTTCAACACAACTACAACAAGGCTCTCCATAGCTCCATCAGCCATAGATCCTTTCAGGTTGGGCTAGGATTCCAACCCTTGGGTCCCATTGATATTGCACTACCTCTTGCAACCAAACAAACATATTCTTCCCATGTTCAGTCTGAGCCTGACAAAGCCACTAGATTCATTGAGAAGATTCAACACATCTTCCAATAGGTCCATGAGATTTTGCAAAAAGCCAATGCTAAGTACAAGCAACACCATGATCAACACCAGGTACCGCATAAGTTTCAGGTGGGATACAAGGTCTAGTTACATTTGTAGAAATAATTCCTTACAGGGCCCCATCGAAAGCTTTGCCCACTTCATTGTGGGCCTTACACTATAACCAAGGTTGTGGGTGACAGTGATTTTGATCTCAACACTCCCCCCTTCCTTGGATTGCACCCATTGTTCAATGTGGACCTCCTCTAGCCATATTTTCCACCATTATTAGACACCTCAGAGATCATAGAACAATTGACACCAATAGAGATCAATCCCGACTACATGGAATGGGCATCCACTGATCAGATAATGGACACACATGTTAAGGGAACTCTCCAGTAGAGGATCCAACTTTATCGAGTTGTCAAGGTAGGGAAACTCCTACACCAAGGCAAGTGGCTCACCTGGAGCCAAATTTAGAAGAAATTTCCTCACCTGATGGGGGAACTCATCGCAATGGAGACCTTTTCTTCCTAAGGGGGAGGACTGATCTAGGTGGATATTGGTGGACATCCACCTATTCCAACTGGCTCCTCTTGATGGTTTTTAGTTCAACATTTTCTTCTGTAATTCTTTGTAACTGTGGTTTCTACACTTACGGGGTTGTCTGAATCCCTACATAGCTTCCAAGTGGATATTGGTGGCCTCCCACCTAATCCAACTTGATTATTTTGGAAGTTTTCATGTCAATACATATTTATGTACTTCCAGGGTCGTTTTGGGTCCCTAAACAATATTTTTTTTTTCTTTCCACAATCAAATTGTAGATGGAGTCATAGTTTCACATCATAATGTGCATTTCTCTAAAATACCTTTCCAACAGGCTATCACACACCTAAAACGAAGTTCGTATGAAAAATTTATGACCCCAAGAAGTTGAGGTACCAACTTACCCATCGGGGTCCACATAAATTTTGGTGTTTCATCTCATAGGGTTAGGTTTTTGGATGTATAGGGTTTTGGAATTCATGAGTAATGTTAAAAATTCCTCTGGAGCCTCATTGTAATCATTCTTCTTAGATGGATGCACAAAGAAACCACATCGCTTCTCAAAGATATCTACCACCATTTGAGCAAGTTGTTTCCAATTCTGCAGTTTTACAGTTTCAACCTATTTTGTTTATTCAATAGAAGTTATTGTTCACAGGATATCTGTTTTTTTTCTCTGTATCTCTATATTATTGTAGTCATTCTGTTATTCATTTTCTTCTGCTCAAAAATCCAAATCAAGGGTTGAGTCACAATGTCACTATTAGGATTTATCAGGGGAGTGAAGGTACCTCCACTTAAATCTCCAAACATGGATGGGAATGTGCTTTTCATATGGATACTTGGAATGGGAGGATTTACTCCTCCACCAGAAACAATCGACGTGGGGGTATGGGATTTCCTTGTTCCTAAAGTACTAACAACATTATCCATTGTAGACCACTGGTAAACAAGATTTGGGTTCATAATGTGGATTTGAGGATGGGTGAGGGGTATATTAAAATTTGTCGCAGTTGGATCAGTAAGATCTTCAACCTTAATTGGCCTAAGATTGTCCTGTGGAGGAGGAGATGAGGCCCTCCTAGAATAATTACATGACCATGTAAATCCCTCAAATAACCTTCGAATGATAGTTGTTCCTCCCTATGATATTATTGCATTGGTTCCTCCCTTGTGGGACTGTTCAAAGAAGCTTGGGTCCCTTCTATTGTCTCACATGGAGGAGAGTCGATATTATCTAGACTTTTCCTTTGAGGAGGTGGCTCCACACTTTTTATAGAAAGACCTTGGGTCCTTGTAGATCAACGGAGTGGTCAGTTAGCCAATTTGAATCAGAGATTCGAAAGAGACAAGGGAGAAACAACCTAATGTTGACTAACAATCAAACAAGAAGAACCTTCCTAAAATTTCTTGATATGGATCAATAAGAAAAACTACTCTCTCAAAGCTCAATATTGGGTGGTTAGGCCTTGGAAGAGTCGATCAAAGAGCTTTCTGAAAGTTTTCTTGGAATTATTAAGGCCTAATACCATCTAATGAAGGTAAGGGAGACAAGTACACTAACCTTCACACAAAAATCACCCAGGATGAAAGTACCCTAAAGAAGATGGACACTCTCCAAGGGAGATGAGACAAATATTATGTGTATATCTTAGGTGCCAAAGACACTTCCCACTCATAGTCACGTGTCTATATCATGAAACTACAGATACCACTTTATGATTGATAACCAAGGGGAACAATCATTGGTTAGGATTTTGTGTATGGGAAATGAACGTAGGACTAAGCCCTAAACCTAAACCTATGGAATAAGTGGTGTCACCCTAAGGAATTTCCACTTTAGTTATAACTCTCATACATGCATAAACCACTAATCCAAGCATCAGATAATAATCTGAGCACTTGCATCAACTTTACCTTTTATAGCCTTGGAGAGTTTACTCTCCACTCCTACACCAATGCTCTATATCTAGACTACATTGTTTTTTCTAAAAAGAAAAAGGTCTAGTTGATTTTAAGATTAACTATTGATTTCAAGGGATGTTGAATACTTAAGGAAATGATAGTGCAACTAGTTATGTTTTCAGACACTTACAACTTGGAAACTTAAGAACATTATCAAATTAATCACTTTACACTTATTCTTCAATGAGCTAGGTCTCCACCAAGCATTAAGCATGAACAATTATTTTAACAACCAAAATCACAATGTAATGAAAACACTATTTGTGTTTTTTGTTCTTTTTAAACCACTAAAAATGTGATCTTTCCAATCAAACAACTTTTAAGGAGAAATGCAATTCAAAGGCACAACTAGAAATGCAAAAAGAAGTAAAAGAGGAATACAAAAACAATTTTTTTCTCTTTTTCTTATAAGTGAACCCTAAATGTACTTGAATAAGCAAAAAAAAGTAATACCATACTCCTTGCAGACCCTGATCCTTCATAAAAATAAAAATCATTGGAAAAAAAAAGGAAAAAAGGGGGAAAAATGTGAAATTTTGAGTTCCATGAGGTACATGCACTTCTTGTGAGATAAAATTGCTTGTACAGTCACCTTTACTGAGAGAAAAGAGTGTGTACATTCTTGGTCAATTAAGGAAATCTGCATACAGACTCCATTTTTGGAAAAAAAACTTCACAAAAATCCTAAAAAAATCCATGACAACTAGTCCACAAGATCGCAAGCAAGGAAATCACAACACGAACTACCAAAGAACCCTAAAAGAAACTAGGAAATAAGAAAGGAAACCATGATGAGTAAAACTCAAGTAGTTCTCCCTAGTGGAGTCACCAATTATGTTGCAAACAAAATCATTCTAATAGCTAGGGATAAACTGTAATTTAGTGGTTTTAAAAAAAACAAACTTCTTCCTCTAAAATTAGTCTTTGACCGACAACTACTTGTTGTAACTAAATTTCGGTTAGAGAAATGGCATACCTTGTTTTGGCGGTTGCTTGGAGGTGAATCCCACGTGTTAATCCCACTTCACTTGTTCTCAATCCAATCCAAGATTTAATACCTACACACACATAGATAACAACCTTCCTCCAACCAATAGATAATTACGAAAGAAAGAGTGAAATAACTAACTCTAATTAACTATTTAGGAACATTAGTTCCATAACCAAACACAAATTGAGATCAACTACTAAAGAAGATCCTTGTATTTGGGAGAGGGAAAGAAGATAGATATTCATTTTTATTGATGAAAATAGAAATATATAGTTATACAGAATGTCTTGTTGTAACACCTTTCATATCTGTCATCCGGGTTCCTCCAATCTTGGGCTACTCAAGACTACTTCCCGACTTTAAATCTTCTTTGGGAAAGATATTGAGGAAAACCGGGAAATTTTATGCCTCAAATGCAAGGATAGGAGATATCACTCAGAAAAAAAGGGTTTTCTAAGGGTAGAAGGTCATAAAAAATCAATAAAATAAACACCTTTTATTGCTTCGATGTGAGAATGCCAATATCGTATCTCTACCAATATGTTAGTTCTATCCTCTCCTCCAATGATAAACATTTTTTTATACCCTTATGAGTTGGTTGAGGTAGTTGCAAATAGGTTTTAGGAGGGTACTGGTGTGTAGGATCCACAAAACCTGCATAGGACCACATGATTTTCAAGGATTGTATAAATTTTATCCACTTTTTAAGGCACACACACCTTTTGTGAAGAGAAAGGGCATGTACAGGCTCATTTTGTGAGGGAAACGAGCATGTGGATTGTTAAGAATGCAATTTAAGAAGGCCTTAGGGTGAGAAATGATAGTGAATGATAGATATGGTGGCCATTTGAGCATTTTGGACATGATGGTGTCAATAGATGTTATAACACTATTGTTCCAATATGACCTTAAATCTCCCCAATTTTGGCCATGGTAAATGGCTCAATCTTCTCATGGCGATGGAGGCCCATTTCATGATAATATTTTATACATGGTATTAGAGAATGAAGTTATCATGGAAAATATCATTGATAAACTAAAGTGAGTGTCCTTCAACACTACCTATAATGTTTAACAAATCGGTGTCAAATTCTTGACTTGGAATTGTTCACAATAGCATAAGGACAACATGGAGGTGCCCTCTCAGATTGTTGACACTAAAGATGTTTAGCAAAGGGGGGTACTAAAAACCCCAAAATTTTCTATCTTTCAAAGATAACTTCCCACAATCAAGTAGTGATCCCCAAGGATCCCACTCATTTCCCAGATGAACAAGAGCATACCGCTTTTAACGTAATAGTGTTATCGAAACTTCAAGTTCAAATGCACCAAAACTACAATGTTGATATCTCTATCTTACATTTCCAACCATAACACTCTTTCACAACAATGGTAATCAATTTATTAGTATATATGGTCATATTTTACAAAGGCAAAGTGGACATCCATCGTGTTTTGTTTCTAATTTCTCTAGTAGTTTTGTGACAAAATGTTGATACACTAGACTAGCACTTTGTCTTTTGGATGGATTTATTCTCTTGGATCCTGCACCAAAATCAAAGGATTACCGATGTTCGATTCTCTTTTTCAATTTTTTTCCAGAGTAATATAATTTATGTTATCTTTATTTACCACAAAACTATGATAACATGATTTATCAATTTATTAGTATATATGTTCATATTTTACAAAAGCGGAGTGGAAATCCACATTGTTTTTCTTGTAATTACTCTAGTAGTGGCCCAAAAAAATGTTGATATATTAGACAAGCAATTTTTCTTTTGGATAGATTTATTCTTTGGGATCCTCTACTAAAAGTAAAGGATCACAAATGTTCAAGTATATTTTTCAAGTTCTTGCTAAAGTAATATAATTTATGTTGTCTTTATTTACCAAAAAACTATGATAACTTCATTTATCAATCAAGGTGTGGTCAAGTAATCAAATCAATGCATTTTTTTGGTTGAGAACCCTTTGAACATATGTTTATTTGTCAATACAACAAATAGAGTACCCCCAAGGGTTAGCTCAAGTGGTTCTGAGCTAGATGTGAAGTTATCCACAGCGAAGGAGGTCATAGGTTTGAATCTCTTGTTCCCCTTAGGGTTAGGCCTGCCATGGACATTAGGACCGGTGATTTACCCCATCTACCATCCACGAAGTGGGGAAGTAATTAGGGATTTCCCATGAGATATAACCGAGGAAAACAATACAACAAATAGAGTGAAACTAAATATAAAACCAAGTAGATGTCCCAATGACCTTGATAGTCCACAGATGGATTGTCTCTATATGGAAGAGGCTAGGCGCAAGTATTAGGATTATTTGGAAAAATATATACCCCTCAATCGTGGTATATAAGATGAAGTACACTCACTTTTTTAACAAAGGGACATTCACCAAAATATATATATATATATATATATATATCATGCTTTGTTTGTAGAAATTTACTAGACAAACACTTAGCCAGCACAGAGATTTAAACCTCCAATAACTTCAATAGTAATGCAGTTAACTTAACAAGCATTAACAGTAATTATGAGAAGAAATACAAATAACCAATATCTTAAACTTAGTAGTGGAAATAAATGAACAGTAGACAACATATTAACCACACATTTAACACAAGATATTTTGGGAAATGCCCCTGGAAAAACCCACAAGGGGAAAACCTGTTCAAGAGAGATTCATTTTATTGAGCTAGCAGGAAATTTTTGGAGTTTACATCAGCAATATTTTTCAGCAAACAATCAAAATACTTATCTCACTCTACAAGCACGATATCCTCCTCGAAAATAATTCCAAATATGTCTTGAAAAATGTGTCACTATTGTACGACACTGTATAGTTGACACCAGCTCCAAAGTATGCCTTGAAAAATGTGCCATATATCTGTTGTACTTTCATTATGGACTATGCAAATTATTCCTACAAAAAATTCCTCAAAAATTGTTCCTTATCTACTACCTCGATTTAAGTGCATAGTAAACAATTGTATGACTGTTAAATCCTTATTGTACGACCTACTTTAATGTTGTATGATATTATTTCCATAAATGATGAGTTTATTGGGATGCATGCACTCATATTCTCCTTTGAAAGCATGCCAATCCTCCTCGTGTTTCTCCTCTATTCCTCTCAGCTCAAAATCTCTTGGAAAATGTGACTCTTCACTTTCCCTCTTAACCTCTCCTTGAAAAGTGTGCCCCATATCCCTCAAATGTGGCCTTTATTCACTCATTAATGAGTAAATTCCCTAACCCTAGATCTCCAAAGAGATAGACAGTCAAGATTAGATTTTTCCCTCGTGATATCACCAATTGTAACTTAATCTTTCATTGAGTTCATTTAAATCACTTAAGTAACCCAAACTTCATAAAGTGATTTTTACCAATCAAATATTAAAAGGCTCAACTTGAATTTATAAAATCACTTTATAAAACCACTTTATGAACTCACTTTATAAACTCACTTAAGAGATACATTTGTTCGTCACTTATACATGTCGGGCACCGCCAATGTGGAAGTACCTCTAAGCTATGAAAACTAACACTCCCTCTTAGTGAGGGAGATACTTCTGGAACCTCCACCAAAATTTTCCTCCAACACCATCATCTCATTTGTTGTTGTAGTTGCTCCCTCTGAACTAGAAGCCTTCGCTCCCCCTGAACATGAAGACACTACCACTACCTGTGTTGAAATTTGATCTAGAGACCTATCAATCCAAGGCATGCTTCTAGAATTCTCCTCACTCCTTTGAGAATCTAATTGTCTCATCTCATACTAGTTGAGTCCTCTGAGAGTATTGTAGG
Source organism: Picea engelmannii (assembly GCA_009831015.1). Classification (NCBI taxonomy): domain Eukaryota; kingdom Viridiplantae; phylum Streptophyta; class Pinopsida; order Pinales; family Pinaceae; genus Picea; species Picea engelmannii. Next base: position 554,551 of record ML776881.1, read on the forward strand.
AGACATGAGTCCCTAGTATCAACTCACTCTTCCGATCAACCTTCTCACTGTCGAACACTGTCACAGATTCAGAATCCAAGAATCCACTAGATCCAACCACAGGCTGTCCCAACAAGGTGTATAACCTCTCATGCTAGACACCAAGAAATATTGTTGTGTTAGGAGTAGATCCCTCTGGATATAGAAACACCAATCCACTAAAGAACACAACTCCACATCCATCAACCTCCAAAGTTGAAAATGAAAGTAAATTTATTGACATCTTTGGAACAAACAACACTTCGCTCAACTCCAAAAAAAACTCCTGACTCTAGATGGAATCTCACGCCCCAACCCCTTTCACTGCTTGTATGGTGCTAGCCCCAAAAGTTGCATAACAATCTTAGTCTATCTCTAAAAAAATAAGGAACATATACCTCATTCTCTTCATATGTCGAGATAAACCATTGTTCACAAACCATACTCCAATGTCCCCAAACTCTCCACTATAAATGATTCAAAGGCCAGTCATCAGATAAAATTTTCTCTAGAATTTCTCAGTGAACTCAACAACTCCATATGATGGTGATACCTCTGGCTCTTGCTTCTTCTTCTTGTTCAAAAATTGACTAACATAGTGGTCAATATTGTGACATGCAAAGCATTTCACTTTGCTCATGTCCTTCTTATTGTCTTTGTTATTTACCACAAGAAAAACATTTTGCTCGTCTGCACCACCCTCTACCTTATCCTGATATCTACTCTAAGAACCCTCCCAGATATCCTTATGATTAAATGCATCCCATAGTCTTCTCCAATATGGGATATTCTCTCTCCCCACCACACACTTCATGAAAACATCCCACTCTTTGGTGAATCCCTTTAGGGATATGTGCACCAACTCCGAGTCTAGAATAATCTTCCTTACAGCTTCCAACTCAGTCTTCACCTATCTAATTCAGGTGAGATAGGAGGTCACACTCTCTCCCTTGTCCATCCTATTGTTGTGGAGATTGTCCCTCAAGGACATATTCCTATTCTCATTGTTGTTCTCGTACAAGTTTGTCAATGCATCCCACATCTCCTTGGATATTTATTTCTCATCCAAATGTGGAATCATGTCATCTCTCACTCCATCTAGTATTATCCATTGCACCCTTTCTTCCTTCACCTCATGGAGGTCTAGGGAAATGGTATCTGATGAAGGAACTATCACTATGGTACTCAAAAAATCCCACAACTTGTTCTCCCTGAGAACATTTGCAATCCTCACCTTCCTCTGTAGGTAGTTGTAGATCCCCTCCAACCTATCCTCATACCTGAGAGTGGAATTCATCCTTGTCCAATTGACAAGGAACCTTTCTTATTCCAAGAAAAATCCCTACAAATCACTGCAATCCAAATGCCAAAATTTGTCCATTGAACCTCAGATCCCAAGCTCTGATACCATGTAGAAATTTACTAGAGAAACACTTAGCCAACACATAGATTTCAACCTCCAATAGCTTCAACAGTGATGTAGTAAACTTAACAAGAATTAACAATAATTATGAGTCGAACTCTGATACCATTTAATTAATTGATATACTTATGAAATTGTTCATATTAATGTAGATAACAACATCTATATACAACTACAACATATACAGAAAAATACCATAAGAATAATTGAATAAATCATAACACATAAATTAAGACATAGTAAAAACTTATCTTTAGTAAAAATAACATCGACTACATCCATACCTTCCGCGTTCCTCCCAGCCTTAGACCACACTGCTCATAAACTCTCAGTAGTGGGTCAGCCCCGACCTGGGGCTAAATTCCACCTAGGTAAAGGGTTTCTAGTCAGAATAAGTTATCTTTAATAACATACAAATTCAAACACAGGTGCCAATTAAAACTAATAGCCTACAATCGCTCATTCCCCACATGCATGTCCCACCCCAGGAAGTGTGCCCCTTCTCTGCTCAACGGTCCTTCGGCTACCCCACTTCCCTTCTAGGGATTCAACAACAGGTCGAACATGAAGTCTCAGATCCCTGTAGTCGTAGTTTGGCACCTTGATAAATCAATTCCCAATAGTTCTCTCACCTGGAGAGAATGCTCACGGGCCTAACAACCCGCTTCTTCAGTGTCCTACGGGCTTGAAAACTCGTTTCTTCAATGTCCTATGGGCATGACAACCCGCTTCCAATGTCCTACAACCCTGACAACCCACCTCTTCAGTCTAGCTCAAAATCTGACCAAGGTCTTGGTATAGGTACACGTACGATACTAGCAGCATGAAGGTACATATGACAATAGCATGGAGGTAGTGAGTTGCGAATAATGATGGAAATATGATCAAAGGAACTGTATTTCCCCAATTACATTTTCATGTTCCCAACTTGACACTTGTCATGTTGGGAATTATATTGGTTCCACATGGATTCCCTCACAAGGTGATATGTTCCTCAACATAAGGACTTAAGATATATTTAAATATCCATATTTTATACTTTATATATTTTTGGGAATATTAATAAAATATTATTTTGGTATTAAGCCCCCTAGATTAGCCCCTTTTCCCCAGACACTTAGCCCCCCTTTCCCATTCTACTATAATTTATCCTCCCATACTCTTTTACATGGTTGGTATGCAACAATGGTGTGTTTTCATTAAAACTGAGTGTGATTGCATTTACCAAAATAGGTTCGATGGCCTTTTAGCTTCAACCTCACCACCCCAATAAGCATACATGCACTCTAGACCCAAAGTATTCTGTCTCATCATCCTATATGTATAATTACATTTATATTTACAATGGGGTTCGGCTTAGGGGTATTATATTCCCCTCCCCCTTATTTATGCATTGTCCTTAGTGTAGTCGATACACATATATAGTAAAAAATTCAAAAGTCCTCAAACAGATTCAGATACTCTGTCCACATAGAATCCCCATGCTCCCAAGTTGCATCCTCGGGACTGTACTAGGTCCATTGGACCTTTACCAATCATATTGCTCGATTTCAGAGAATCTTGACCTTCTAATCCAATATGCATATTGGCTAAACTCGAAAGTCTCCTTCTTGCTCCACCTAAATAACATCCCAATCAATGACATGATTAGCATCAGGTACAGACTTTTTAAGCAATGATACATGGAATAAATTATGAATACACATTGATGCAGGTAAGTCAAGCATATATTCTATAGAACCAATCGTCTCCAGGATTTCAAACGGACCACAATAACATGCTGCTAGTTTTGAACAATTTCCCAACTTCATGAAACTTCTCTTGGCCTTTAATTTTAAAAAAACATGGTCACCCACTTTGAAATCTCGATGAGTTCTTCCCTTATCAGCATAACTTTTTTTCCTGTGCTGGGAAGCCTTTAAATTCTATTTTATTCTCATCATCTTCTCTTCCATTTTCCTGAGTAATTATGGTCCAACCACTGCTCTGTCTACTGGGTTGTCCCAACTCACTATTGTGTTGCATTTTCTGCCATAAATTTCCTCAAATGGGATCATCTTTAGAGATTCTTCATACCCATTGTTATAATAAAACTCCACCAATTCAAATAATCCTCTCATTTGGATGGTTTATCCATCACATACATCTCAACATATCTCCAATCACTTGATTGACCCTCTATGTTTTCCCATTTGACTTTGGATGATAGGTTGTGCTAAAGTTCAAATTGGTCCCAAATCCTTTGAATAATCCTTTCCAAAAATTTGAGGTAAATTTTGGATCTCTATCAAACACAATTGTCTTAGGTATACCATGTAGTTGAGAAAATTATCTTATATAAATATCAACAATGTTGGCTACCTTGTGAGTGAGATTTACTAGAATAAAGTGGGCAGCTTTAGTAAGCTTATCCACCACCACCATGATGAAATGAGGATGCTTGGTTGTTTTGGGAAGCTTGGTGATGAAATCCATTGTTACAACTTCCCATTTCCTGTCAGGAATGGATAATGGATGTAGTAGACTAGTTGGGTGTTTGTGCTCAACCTTGACTTTTTGACATTCCAAACACCTGGCAATAAACTCAACAACCTATTTTTTCATACCTAGCAAAAAATATTGGCTCTTGACAATTTTAATAGTCTCCTGGTAACCCGAGTGTCCAGCATAAGGAACATTATGCATTTATTTTAATATCATATTTTTCAATTCCTGATAATTTGGCACATAAATTATGTCTCTGTACAAAATAATGTCATCCTCTTTTAACTCAAAATTCTCAATTTTCTGCTGCAAAATACCTTGTTGTAATTTTGTCTTTATTTGCATGTACTATAGATCTGATTTTGTAGCCTCTAAAATTATGTCTTTAAAATATGATGTGTACATGCTAATGATTGTAACATACATATCATGCACTCTCCTGTTGAGTGCATCAACCACGTTGTTCTCTTTACCCTTTTTATTCTTTATATCAAATTCATATTCACTGAGGAATTATCACCACTTGCTTTACATGGAATTTATAGTTGGTTGTCCAAATAAGTATTTTAGACCACTATCATTTGTCCTCAACTCAAATATTTCCCCCATGAGATAGTGCTTCCACATCTTCAAGGCATGCACTATGGCTTCCAATTCCAAATCATGAGTAGCATAGTGTCTTTCATGTTCCTTTAATTTTCTTGATTCCTAAGAAACCACATGTCCATTCTAACTAAAACCTCCACCAAGTACTTCTTTACATGCATATGTGCATACAATGATTGAGTCTTCATTTGGATCAACAATCCTCAATATTGGATCACTAGTCAAAAAATACTTCAAGTGTTGGAAACTTCTTTCACAATCTGATATCCATTCAAACTTCACACCCTTCTTTTGCAAGGAAGTGATTGGGTGTGAAATCTTTGAGACTCCTTCAATAAATATTTTGTAGTAACCTACAAGTCCCATGAATTATCTCACCTCAGAGATAATCCTTGGTGTTGGCCACTCTTCAATGGATTTTATCTTCTCTAGGTCCACTATTATCCCTTTCTCTGAAATAATATGCCCTAAGTAATGTATCTACCTATGGTAGAATGAGCACTTTCTCAACTTGCAAATAGATCATGTTATCTCAATAATTGTAGCACCATACTCAAATGTTACTCGTGCTCTTCTTCATATTTTGAGTAAACAAATATTTCATCCAAAAATACAATGACAAACTTATCCAGGTATTCTCTAAAAATGCTATTCATTAAACACATGAAGATAGTCGATGAATTTGATAACCCAAATGGCACCACTGAGAACTCATAATGGCCATACATTGTTCTGAAGGTAATATTGCTAATGTTTTCTTCCTTAATTCTTACATGGTGATAACCTAACTTGAGATTGATTTTAGAGAATACTTTAGAATCTTTCAACTGATCAAAGAGATTATATATCCTTGGAAAATGATATTTGTTCTTCACGGTTACCTTGTTTAACTGTCTGACGTCAATGCAAAGCCTTAAGGTTCCATCCTTTTCCTTCACAAATAATACTGGGGCACCCCAAGGTGACACACTTGGGCGTATATACCCCTTCTTTAGAATTTCCTCCAACTTCATTTCCAACTCCTTCAATTCTAGTGTATGCATCCTATAAGGAGTCTTGGATATTGGGGTTGCTCCAGGCATAAGATTTATGGATAAATCAATATCTCTCTTGGGTGGCAGCCCCAATATTTCTTTTAATACATATTCAAACTCTTTTAGGACTACATACTCTTCGATACTTGGTACTTTATCCTTAGGTGTCTCCTCCATATGTGTTGCAAATACTTGACATCCTTTCATGAAGTTTTTCTTCAGCTGCAAGGCTGAAACTTCTTTGATGGTTATTGCTCTTGGAATACCTTGAATTGTCCTCAGGTTCCCTTCTTCATACAAGAAGATAAAATCCTTATTATAAAAGTCTAGAACAACATGATGTTGGTCCAACCAATCCATACTTATTAGACAGTCATATGAGCCCAAAGATATGATATTCAAATTTGCCCTTGTGCTTAATCCATTCATGTCTATTGGGCATGCCTTAACCATCTCATTAATCTTCCTTTTAGCTCTTGTAGCTCGCTGTACCAACCAAGGTTTACCAAGCTTGTTTCTTGGCAATTGAGATTTTTCCACCATTTTATGATCTAGATAACTATGACTATCTCTTGAATCAATTAAAATAACAATGGGTTGGTTGTTGATATTACCTTCCACTTCAATCATATGTGACTGAAACGAAGCTTTCTTATTATCCAGAGCTGCGTAGAGGCTAGGTACATTTATGCTTATGTCCTCCATTGTTATTTCAGGACCAAGAACATAATTTGATGTAAGTATAATTAAGACTCATAAGGTATAAATTATGAGATATAAGGTATAAAGTATAAAGTATGAGTTTACAAAGTGGTATCAAAGCCCATTTTTCAACACTGAGCATGGATGGGATGAGTTAGCAAAATGTTGAAGTGGAAATCCATATAGACTTAATTTCTGGAGTATTTCTGCAACTTGTTTAATTAAATTATTGCAGTAAAATTGAGAGAAATCTCATGGGTAATGTGAATAATCGATCCCGAAAATTAAAAATAAACAATTTCAATCTCTAATGGGGAAAATTCAGGCTTGTATATGGCCAATTTTTTTAGTTTGTAGAGTGGCCATGGCGCCTATAAAAAAATTGAARMGAAATTCAAAAAACGTCCCCAATTATGTGGTGGAAATTCTTGGAGAATTCATGAGTAATTCTAGAAATGAACTAAGAATTAAAATCTCCAAAATTTAATGGCAATCCGAGAAAGAAATTTCAAACTTGGGTGATTTTYGAAGTAAGCAAAATTGGAAAAATTTGGGTATTTTTCCCATACAATGATGTCAGCATGATGTGAAGGCCACTTATAAGATGATGTGGTAGAAGAAAGACRTGTACGACCACGGTGGAAGGTACATATTGGATGGGATGATAGTTGGTAGGTGATGTGGCAGACCAACTTTCGGTCCCATGAAAATGCGGTAAGATCTTGGAATTTATTTAAGTGTTAAGCTATCATGGAGTGCAGAGAGAATCGAGGTTATGGAAAGAGATATGGTATCCCCGCAGATCCACGAACCCATGGTAAGAAGTGGAAAATCAGCTAAGTCCTAAGGATTTATCGAGCGAACAGGTGGATATAGTTCTAAGAGTAAAATAAATATGGGATCACTTAAACCCGCGGTGAAATTTTGAAATTTGACTAAGTGTCAAGACTTCATGGGTATGAAGGATATCGTGGAGGTGACGAAGCATAAAAAAATGACCAAAAACCCACAATGGGATCTTAGAGAAAATGACTAAGTATAGGTGTATAATGGATACGGTGGAACACCACAATGCCTTTTGGAGGAGGCGGAAGTTATAACATGAATGAAATAAGAAAAAATTCTAAGTATGGGAGCAAGTTAAGGGTAGAAGAATGTGAGAGTGTATTTTGGAGACCACGAGAGTTTGAAGGGAAGAAATAAAGACCTTAGACCCACGGTGAAATATTTTAATGGTCAAGATCTAATTTGAAGATAATCAGACGATGGTTGAGCATCGAAGCTAGGATGCTTGAGATAAAAAAAATCTCTTCCCTGTAATTCCATTAATAGTATTCCTGCTCAAATATTTTGAAAGGGGGATACAATAATTAGTCATGTGGAGTTTTGGATAGCGGAGTCAGTGTATTCGCTCAAGAATATAAAAAAAAGGATATTAAGAATTCACAGAAAATCAGAAATATATTAATTCTGATAAAATTTTGAGGAACATAATGTTGTATAAAATGATGGATTTAGGGATTAAGGTTTAGGGTGATGGATGTCAGATAGTTGGTTTAGATTTATGGACAGTTGGTTTAGATTATTGGTTTTCATTGATGTCAACCTTTGGAGAGTGATATTGTAGATTGATGTCAACTCTTAGAGATTGATGTCAACCCGTGTCTATGTCTGGTAGCTCTAGAGGTATGGTTAAGGAACCCAAGTTTATTTGAGGAATAATGTAATGAATATCAGTGTATATGAAGGTAATACCATTCTATATAGATAGTATATGTCATTCCATTTCCAGTGATATGTGAAACGTCACATAAATCCTCACGGTTAGAGAGTTATGGCCATATGAAGTTGGAGAACCCTCATGAGTTATATAGAATCCCCTAAAATGTAAAGGAAGTCAATTATTCTAGAAGCTCCTAGAAGAAGTGTACTATTCAAATTGATGGTAACTAGGAGTTAATCATGGGTATAGTTGTTGAATTAAGAAAATAATTAAAAATAAATTAGTTGCAACAAGAAGTTGTGAATTTGGTAATTATGGTAAAATAGTTGTGATGAGAAGATTGAATAGTAAAAGTGGTTGACCAAGAAATAAATTAAATAATAAAGTGGTTGCAACAAGAAGTTAGTTAATATACTACAACGGAAAAGGATGATACAAGCGAAGGCGATCTAGGGTTTGAGCTTTGTTGCAGGTTGTATGGATCAACGATGTGCAGAATGGTAGTTAGAGGAGGAGGGAGAGGGACTCCCTACTACAAACAAGTGGTGGTGGACATAGGGAAATTCCCACGTGGAGTAGGCTTTAAGACCCCACTGTCAGGTACCTCAGCATCGGTGTCAGAACAACAAAGCGATGAAAACCACGAGAAATGAGATAGAACAGGGGAGGAGAATAAAGAAACCTGAGGAAAGACGCTCGAGCCCTCAAACCCAACTGGGGGGAGAGTGAGTGATACATGCAAGCCAAAGATGGTAGTGATCCAAAAAGTGACTCTAGAAGACCCACAGATGCAAGAATATAGGGACCAGAAGACGCATGCCTTGATCTGCAAATTTATGGGGTTATGGCCCACCGAAAAAATCCTGCGCAACTAGATAAAACATCATTGGAAACCAAACGTAGAGGTGGATCTATAGCTAGGATCAAGAGGATTTTTTTACAGCAGTATTCATAAATCTAGAAGACAAAGACAAGGTGTTCGAAGGAGGTCCTTATTTCCATTCCTCAGTTGGACTATATATGCGACCCTGGAAGGAGAATTTCTCCCCAGAGAAGGAGACCTTTAAATGTGTTCTAGTTTGGCTCAAGATTTACTCCCTACCACTATACTACTGGCTCTCATCCACCCTTGAAGAAATAGGAAATAAATTAGGAAAATTTGTCAAGGCATCAGATGCGAATTTAAAATGGAAGTACACCTCATTCGCAAGACTTTGTATAAATATGGATGTTTCTGGGTCACTACTAGAAGCAATGTGTCTGGAATTTAGGGACGAGGAATGGATCCAAATCATAGATTATGAAAAAATTCCTTTTAGATGCAGAATATGTCATGAACAAAGTCACCTACTTAGGGAATGTCCATTAACTAGAAAGACAAAACAAAACCAGGATGAGGAAGGCTTTGTTCGTCCAAATTATAAAGGCAAAGGAAACCAAAGACAAAACAGACCCCCCGCAAATAATCACCTGGAAACAAAAAATATCTTTGAAGGTCTAGGGAATCAAAGCCAGGACGAAGAAACGGGGCAGGACAGACAAGGGGAAAGAGAGCAAGAAGAGAAGGAGACCAATAAAAAAATGGAGCAGCAAAATCTTCAGGAAATCGTCGGCAACGACAAAGTTTCCACTAGCAAAGGTAACTGAGACCCAAATACCCCAATGCATGAGGGGATGTAGAATCTTAAATGACACCGAGTGAGGTTGGAACTGAGAATCCCGATCTCAAAGACATCATCGAAAGGGAAGGGATATACCTCCAGAATATATTAGAGTAGTGGAAAAAACAAGGGATGGATAAGATACTGTCAGAACAACTAGATCACATTCAGTACCTCTTCCTAATGAGGGAAGAATTAAAATCAAGAGGAATCAAATGAATGCATGGAGAAATAGGGACCCTTAGCATCAAGGTGGGATACAGTCAACAACAACACTCTCCAAAGCAAGCAAAGATGAAGAAGGGGAGGAAATCCAACAATGTGGCCTTCTAGGAACTC
>ML776881.1:564619-583666 GCA_009831015.1 Picea engelmannii
CCACACACACACAAATGTTTAAAATGAAGGTTATCACTTGGAATATAAGAGGCATGAACAACCCCAAGAAACGAAGAATTCTATAAAATAAACTCAAAGAGGAAAAACCAGACATTTGTTTTATTCAGGAAACCAAATGTACCTCAGAAAACATGGTACAAATAAGTAAGGCAAATTGGAATATCTATAATGTTTTGGATATAGATAGTTAAAATTCTCTTGGAGGCATACTCACCCTTTGGAAACCACAAAAGGTGGAACTGCTCTCGACAGAAGCTACTAAGCATTATCTGTCAGTAATCATGCAAGTGATAGGGAGTCCAGAGAAGGTTGTGTGCACTAATGTTTATGGCCCTCATCTACTAGAAGATAAAAACAAATGATTTTAAACCTAGAAAACTTAAGGAATCGAAATCAGAACCATCACTGGAGTTTAGTAGGGGATTTTAATATAATCACCACTTTGGATGAAAAGAAAGGAGGTATAATAAGACTAGACAGAGATGCAGAGTTTTTCTCAGCCTTCATATAAAAAACAAATCTAGTTGATATCAAAACGAGTAATGGTCAGTTCACCTGGAACAACAAAAGAAGCCTTCACCAACAAATAGATTCGATATTAGACAGGTTCTTAATCTTGGAATAAATAGCCATGCAAGGTATAATAATGGAAGGAAACATTCTTCCTTGGGGGGGCTCGGACCACTATCCTATTCTATTGGAGGAAAACTTCCAGGTAACCCCCAAAAATAGATCGTTCCAGTTCGAAAGTTTCTAGATCGAGCACCCAAATTTCAAGAAGAAAATCAAGATCTGGTGGAAAGAGAGCATCCAAGAACAGGGAACAAAAATGATTAAACTTAAAAGAAGGATAAAATACATAAAAGAAAAACTCAAGCAGTGGAATAAATAATTCTTCGGGAATATTGACCAGGCTAAAAATATCTAGAAGATAAAATTGGTCGGCTCCAAGAATAGTGTATCCAAGAAGGCTATAATAAGGAGAGAAAAAAAGAGGAGAACCAATTAAGTCAGGAGTGGAAGACCAGATGTAAACAAGAGTAGATCCTTTGGATACAAAAGTCTAGAGTGCAGTGGTTAAAGGAAGGAGAAAAAAATACCAAGTTCTTCCATAGGTCGACTTTAGCGAGAAGAACTCATAATAAAATCTTTAAGATTTGTGACCAGGAAGGGATAGAGAGAGAATCCCACCTGGACATTGAAAATAATCTAGTTAATCATTTTTAGGATATAGCGAGGGAACCCAACTTGGAAAGAACTGAAGCAATCCATAGGATCTTAAGGCATATACCCATAGTGGTTACAATGTATTATCACATGAAGTTGTCAAGGGTCACATGTAGTTGTGTTAAGACCCAATTTTGCACCCCTACTCCGTCTCTCTCTTTACCACATGCCTTCCTAGAAATTTTTCCTCTTCTGGTTGATAAATTCGGTTTCCCGTGACTTTTTTTTCCTTAGTGTCCTGCTTGAATCACTCCTTGCAAAAAAAAATTCTGTTTTTCTCAAAGGATAAACACATATTGTGATTTTTGTTAATTATTGTTCATCGTGTTTTCCATTGATTGAAGCTCATTGCAGGCTGTCCAAGTTCTTTATTTGCACAAGAAACTATCATGAGCACAAAATGAAACATTCAGAGAAGTCCATTTCGGGCTTGAAATATAAGCAAATAGACAGGTTCAGTTTTTAACGGTGGATATCCCATGTGCATTTCATATCAACGATTCTCATGCATTTGGAGTTTAAAAGTCATGCAAGGCTTAACAACCAGCCCAAAGCCAAAAGTCCCAAAGTGATGTCACGTTGCCACATCGCTATGAGCCCTTCCACTCCACATATGTTTTTCAACTGAACACATGGCACTTATCTGTCGAGGACGCATGGCATTCATTTCAGGCCACCTCGTCACTTCGCAGCATTGTCACTCCAACATATTTCCATTTAGAGAAAACACAATTCTCCGAAACCTGGAGCCCCGAAGTCCCAAAATATTTAGATAAAAACGACAATCCAGGTTTAATTAGTGATAAGTATGTGTTAATTGATTTGCAAGTTCGAAACTCCGAGAGTTATATACACTTTGCGTTCAAAATATCCCGAACTCCGAAGTGATAAAGTGACGAGAAACTTCCATGTCACTCTGGGAGAAAGTCGCTTCGGGAGGTATTCCTGCTCCACGTTCAAAATATTCTGACCTCTAAGAAATTTGCGCCATCACTAAATATGGCTAGGGGAGTTCTAATATGGAAAACATATAAAAATTTATTAGGGGTGATAGAATAATAGGGTTAGATCGCAGATTGCAACAAGATCGATGGCTACACTTCATTGCATGGACGGAACATTCTTGAACATTAAAATCCTAGATCGGTCCCGCAATCGAAACCATGGTATTGTAGAAGAGGTACATGGCAGTTGGTGGTGGATTACGGGCGTCGAAGCGATGTGGATCCAAACCTCTCTTGATGGCTCCCGCAATCACGTTCTTATATAGGGTCCAATCCGAGAGCAGTGTGTGGCAGCAAATATAGGTGTTAATCCAAGCCATCAAAGGAAAGTCGCAAGGAGAAGCAGATCATTGGTAGACCACGACTAGTCTATCACTAGACCAGATCTCTCCTTGCTGAAATAATGAGCCTCATCCTGATCCCAAGGAGAAGTCAATTAATGAAAGAAGGAATGGTGGTTGAACCATCGAATCCCCCCTTAAATGGAAGCATGGAGGGTCTATCCAAGGAGATAGAAAACTATCAGCCTGAAGTACCACAGAGGGTAGTTTTTCCTGCAGGCCCATACTGACCTAAGTCTCCTTTTAAAATAAGTAACATGACAAGTAGAGAGTCCTAGGATAGGGAGGATAGCTCGCACTCCTAGTTGTTGTTTATTGTTTTGATTATAAATACATTATATGAATGATATAGAAAGAGGGGAGGGGGAGACGACCAGAGAGAATTTTAGGAGCAGAGCACTGTAGTTTTCGGATTGTAAGCTTGAGGGGCATGGGTTGTAAACTATTATGTTATTGAAGATTCCTTTGAATTGTTTTATCATATTGTCTTCTATGTTTCTATTCTGTTTTTCTTCTTGTCTAGATGTAGCATCTTTGATTTATGGATTCCTGAGGCAATAGAGGATCTATTATTATCTTGCCCATGTTTCATTATTTATTATTCAGACACATATAATTCTCTTTGCAGGGAGGATCTTTCCTTAGCGAGAATTCTTCTTTATGTTATTCTCTTATTCTTCTAGTCATCATTAAACAAATCATGTGTCTGATAGGCAGTGTAAATGCCTTCATTGTGCAAAATACTTATGACTCCATTGCCCAGTGGTCCAAGACTAATCTGCAGTGACCTATGTTATATTTTCCTTTCTTTGAACTCTTGTTTCTCATTCCTGATTATTTAAACCCATTCAAAACAAATTCAATGTTACCAAGCTTACTTCCATTTGTAGTCTGGGGGTGAATCTTAGATTGATAACATTTTTTTGCGCCACAAATGGGGACGAAAGTGAATATATCTTCCCTGGGAAAACAACAACGAAGGGATCTAGTTTTAGATGGTCAACTGAAGTTGGACACATTGTTCTGACTACTCATTTTTCACCATGGAGAATCCATTATTCAGGCATCTATTGATGATTCCACTAGTTTGAAATGGACAAGATTTTAGCTCAAAGGTATGCTTTCTGTGATTTTTCAAAGATAGTTGGTTTCCCTAATCCAGTGCCTAATAGAGATGAATGGGAAAGTAGCCTTCCTAAATTTTGAGGAGAAGAGTGGGAAGTACCAGCTGAGCATCCACTGAATTTTCATGATTTTATCTATCAACTTCATATTGTGCACGAAGATGTTTAGATAAATATTTTCAGGTATTCATTAGAGGGGATTGCTCGCAATTGGTGTCAATCTCTTCCAATTGCAAGTATCAGTTCTTTGACAGGTTTTCATGCAACTTTTAATTCATTTTGTAAAGAGTATTTTTTAGCTGAACATATTTTTGAATGATGTTGTGATGAGTTTTCTTTGCTCCATAAAGATTCTGCTAGTCATGAAAATCAGATTTGTGATGAAGCATTTATTGTAGAAGAAAGAATTTACCATGAAAATCAAGAGGTGTTGAAAGATGTTTATTATGATAACAATAACATAGAAACATTTCGCATCATATCAAATGTATCTATTGTTTTAAATGTTCATGAAGATCAACATGTCTCTTTTGAGTATTCTGTTGTCAAAGAGCCAGTGTATACATCAGCATGAGAAAGTTATGGATCTGAGTTACTGGCATATGATAAAATAGAATAGTAAGGATTAGATGAGAAATCGATGATGCATGTTTCTCTGTCATTTGTTGAGAAGCAACAAGTCCTTGAAAAATATCAAGATCCAGTTGATCCGGATTTATGTAGGAACACAATGAAATACATAAATACACATAAACATAGAGATGCAGTGGAAATAAGACTTCATTTCATTAATAACAAATGACTGAAATATGCTTACAGACAGAATGGAAATAAACTAGCTAGGCGTTGGTAGCTTATCTCTGAGAAGAGATGTGGTCGCTACTCGCATCCATGAGAAGATGATTACAATGAGGCTCTGAAGGCCTTTTTACAATAAGCGGGAATGCCAAAAGTCCTAGACATCCAAAAACCTAACCCTAGGAGATGAAGCGCCAAAAGTTATGTGGGCCCCGTTTGGGTAAGTGAGTACATCAACTTCCCGGGGTCATAACTTTTGCATACGATCTCCGTTTTAGGCGTGTGATAGCTCGTTGGAAAGGTATCGTCGAGGAGATTCATTTTGGGGGCTCAATCATGCCTTTGGATATAATTGAGAGCCTCTATCTCGAAAATCCTTCATTTGGACCCTCAAAATGGCCCCGGAAGTTAAAACCTGCTAAAAATAGTAAATTACCAAAATTACCAGAAAGCCGTTTTGAGCCATTTAGAAAAGGTGGGTGGCCACCGATATCCACCTGGATCAATACTATGTGAAAACTGAAAAACTAAAAGAAGCAATGGTGGGGGTCCAAGTGGAATAGGTGGGTGGCCACCAATATCCACCTGGATCACTAGTTGTCACTTAAATGGATATGTTTTGTAGTGATGGGGTTTGAGTTGTTGCCATATTTGTGGCCAAATTTTTGGATTCTAAGTATGATTTCCAAGTTTATGATTTACATTTTGCAGTCTGTGTGTTAATGATTTTTCATAAAATTGGAAAGAAAGTTCAAGACGTTAGTCAGATACTTGCATGGCTCTATTAGAGGCATGATCTTACTTGATCAAGAAGCATCATACTTGATTAGAGTAGGAGTAGGGTGAACAAATCTCGGTTTGTGGTCATTTTGATTTGGTTTTCAATTTGTGAATATTCTTGGTTTTTTAATAAGAAGCAGAGATGCTTTCATGCATACAGATTTTGTGGAAATATCCCAATGGAAAAGGCCATTGGAGATGCTTGTTCTTGGCAGCTCACAAGGAGCATGCCATCCCTTATGGAGCTAATGTTATCACATGAAGTTGTTGAGGGTCGCATTTAGTTGTGTTGAGACCCAAGTTTGCACCCCTACTTCGTCTCTCTTTACCGCAAGCCTTCCTAGAAATTTTTCCTCTTCTTGTTGATAAAGTCATTTTCCCATGACTTTATTTTCCTTAGTGTCCTGCTTGACTGATTCCTTGCACTAATTTTTTCTATTTTTCTCAAAGGATAAACACATATCATGATTTTGGTTCATCACTGGTCATCTTGTTTTTCATTGATTGAACCTCATCGCAGGTCGTCCAAGTTCTTTCTTTGCACAGGAAACTACCATGAGCACAAATCACAACATTCAGAGAAGTCCATTTCGGGCTTGAAATACAAGCAAATAGACAGGTTCAATTTTCAACGGCGGAGATCCCATGTACAGTTCAAATCAACGACTCTCATGCATTCGGAGTTTCAAAGTTGTGCAAGGCTTAACGACCAGCCCAAAGCCCGAAGTCCCGAAGTGACGTCGGGTTGCCACGTCTCTTTGGGCCCTTCCACTCCATAGATGTTTTTCAACTCATCACATGGCACTTATTCGTCGAGGACACATGGAATTCATTTTAGGCCACCTCGTCACTTCGCAACGCTATCACTCTGAGATTTTTCCATTCAGAGCAAGCACAATTCTTTGAAACCCAGAGCCCCGAAGTCCCAAAATATTTAGATAAAAATGACTTAATCTAGGTTTAATTAGTGATAAGCATGTGCTAATCAATTCATGAGTTCGTAATTTCAGAAGTTATATACACTTTTCGTTCAAAATATCCTAAACTCTGAAGTGTTGAATTAACGATAGAATGCCACGTGTTCAAAATCACCATGTGCACAGGTTTAGACCGATCACCCTATGCAATGTGGTGTACAAGATTATATCAAAAGTTATCGCTAATAGACTGAAGCCCCTACTCCCCATTCTAATTTCAAAGGAACAATCAGGATTTGTAGAGGGAAAGCAAATAATGGATAACATCATTCTAGCCCGTGAAATAATTCATACTTTGAAAAGTAGGAAAAAAATCGGTATGATAATTCAACTGGACTTTGCCAAAGCATATGAGAAACTCAACTAGAACTATATGGAAAAAACATTGGAAGCCTTTGGCTTTGAAAAGAAATGGATCAAGTGGGTAATGACCCTGGTTTCCATGACTAGTTTCTCACTATTACTCAACAGAGCCCTAAAAAAATCATTTTACCCTTCCAGGGGCCTCAAACAAGGAAATCCGTTGTCACCCTTCTTGTTTATCATTATGATGGAAGGGTTAAATAGAACCGTAAAATTTGCAACGAAAGAAGGAACTATAAAAGGACTCAGACTGTATGAAGAGTGCCCTATAATAAATCATCAACAGTTTGTTGATGACACAATGTTGCATGGAATTCCCACTATCAAGGACGCTAGAGCCTATAAGAATATACTAGTTGACTTTGGAGAAGCCTCAGGGACAGAAATAAACCACTCAAAATCTATGATTTACTTCTTCAACACCAATATTGGCGTCCAAAGGAATCTCTCCAACATCATGGGGTTTTAGAGGAAAACCCTACCCACTAGATATCTGGGTGTGCCCCTAATGGACAAGGAAAGTAAATACACTACCTGGGAAGGGATCCTCACCAAGCTGCAAGAGAGAGAAAAGAGATGGACCTACAGAACCATTAATTTAGTTGTTTGTTTAATTCTAACAAAGGCAATCTTACAAGTG
Source organism: Picea engelmannii (assembly GCA_009831015.1). Classification (NCBI taxonomy): domain Eukaryota; kingdom Viridiplantae; phylum Streptophyta; class Pinopsida; order Pinales; family Pinaceae; genus Picea; species Picea engelmannii. Next base: position 571,895 of record ML776881.1, read on the forward strand.
ATCCCAACATATTTAATTTTGGTCTTCCCATCCCCAAAAGGTATTTTATAGAAAATCAGAATAATCCAAAGAAATTTCTTATGGAGAGGCGCAGAGGATAAAAATAAATAGGCCCTAGTGGCCTGGGAGAAATTTTGTTGGCCAAAGAGAAAAGGGGCTCTTGGTGTACAAGACCCACAAGTAACAAATGAAGCTTACGGAGAAAAACTATGGTGGAGATGGGTTAAAGACAGTGTGACGCCTTGGGCTAGCCTATGGAAAGAAAAATATGATCCAGGTATCAATCCTTAGGATCTAATCAAGTTCAAAGGAACAGGAGAAGGATCAACCATCTGGACCTTAGCTTGGAGGAATAAAAAGTGGGTCCAGGATCAAAGTTTCTAGGAAATCAAGAATGGACAAACATCAAGATTTTGGGAAGATGCATGGCGACAAGAAACCAAGATGGAAAACCAATATAGGGATAGGATAAAACAAGGGATGTTGGGGCAAGGTAAAGTAAGAGTTTGTCAGTACTAGAAACAGAGGGAGGAGATACCAAAATGGAAAATATGGGACGATTTCCAAAATCAAGACAACACTCGGTACACTCAACTGGTCAAAGAGATAGAGGAGGAGGTAAGTAAAAGGAAGATTTGGTTCTCAGAGGAGGAATACCAACTGATATGGGGGAGGACATATGGTGGAGAATTGTCTCTGAAAGAATCCAGACACTATATAGTAGGCCAAGCCCAGAGAGACATGGAACCTCATTGGGAATGACTTTGGAGTTACCCTCAATGGAAAAAGATAAAAATATTTAAATGGATGGTTCTTCAAAAGAAAATCTTGACCTGGGAAAACCTTGTAAAAAGAGGCTTCCATAGATCCTCAAGATGTCATCTCTGTGAAGGCCAGGAGGAAACAACAGACCACCTTATAGATGAGTTCACCTATGCAACCAAGATCTGGGACTGAGTAGCAATGGGATTTCTCCAGACAGATAGGGTAAATGGAGATATTAGAGCTAATTTAAATAATTGGAAGGCACTCTACAGTGAAAATGAAGTGGTTAACCTATGTTGGAGATTAACTCCCAGAATGGTCATTTGGGAAATATGGAAAGAAAGAAACATGAGACTCTTTAGGAACAAAATTTACCTGATCTCTAAGATCGTGGACACTATCAAAACACAATTGAGGGATACAGTGCACAGTAGGAACTTTACGTGCCAAAACAACATGATGTCTCCCCACGACCTTTGAATCCTTCTCTAGTTACAATTGAAAGAATGGAGCCTTAACTTACCTACCCCTCATGCTTTGTGTATTCATAGTGATGTCAAGACCTAGTCCCTTCCTCAGATAAGCTTCTTGAAATTGAATTTTGATGGTGCATCCAAAGGCAACCCTGGAAAGGTCAAAGCGAGGGGAGTGTTTAGAGATAGCATGGGGGAATATTATCTGCCTGTATGCAGCTAACAATGGAAGCACCACAAACAATGAAAATGATTTTGGAGATTTGGAATATGGTCTGGATATTATGATTAGATAAGGCCTAACAAGTGTCATAGTCGAGGGAGACTCGACTCTAGTGATCAACACAACAAAAAAAATCCAGTATGGAACCAACATTGGCAAGGTGATAAGACACTAGCATCTGGTACAATCTATACAAAGAATTATGAATCACTTAAAAACCATTGTCACGATAGAATTCAGATGGATACATAGATCGACAAATGCACTAGTCGGCATATTAGCAAACGAGGGAGTGATTATGGGGACGGTTTGATAGACGAGGCATGGATTGGAATGTCGAGGGGCCAACTCTGATTAGATTATGAACACTTGAGGAATCTAGATCATAGTGGAAGATTTAGGAACGACAGTCACATAGGGGTTTACACGAGGCATTCGAACCTGATGTAGGACCCAGGCAGAGTATGAGTATCCTAACACTTGGCCCTCAGATATCATTATGAGAGTAAACGAGATCAATAAGGGAATGTAGGTGGATGTACAAATCTATATCATGGATATAGAGGCCATATCAAGAGATATCTTGGGCATTATTAATGGAAATCATGAGAAGAGAAGGATAGGAGCGATGGAGGATAACATTGTGTGGATCTCGACCCCTAGGACAAGGTAAAATTCTAGAAATACAGGCTGCAGATATGGAAGGAAAGATTATGATGATTTGAGGGCTAAGAGGAGCATAATGGAAAGAAATTCCTCGGTGATTCATCAGTGTGATCGTATTCTCCGCCTCACGGAACGATTAGTAGGAGGTACGGGTACTCGGGGGAGAAATTGTTATAACTAGAGTAACCGCAGACAGGCCCATAATTTTTTGAGCTTATCCCCCCACAATATTAAGAGTTCCAAGATCATTTTGTATCAAGGGAAGGGTAGAGAAGGGATGGAGAAGAGAGTTAGTAGTAAAATACCAGGAAATAAAAAGGTCATGACACGCTTGAAACACACCATGAGGAAAGGTAAACCCCTCAGGGAGGGTAAGCCAGAAAGCTCGAGGAAACTTACGAGGATTGAGAATGTTCTAAGGGAAGCAGAAAGAATGTACCAAACCTCAGTCCCATAGAAGGGGAAAGAAGCGATAAAAATATGGGAGGAGGAGATAAAGGTGGAGCGAGGCAGCAAGGAGATGGAGAAAATATCCCAGGAAGTAGACTGGATTATAGACACAGGGGTCACTCGCACCAAGGAGACACTCTTCCATTGAACTTTGGATATGGTGTGGGTAACTAAGATTTTAATTGACAAGGTGAAGGAGGACAGATATGAAACCCACAAGGAGGAACAACTGGAGATGAAGTCCTTTCTAGAATACATATAGCGTCGAGTGAGCGGGTTGGAGACCATGTTCAAAATGTTGGTGGACATAGAAAAAAACCAAAAAAGTAAATTGGAGAGGTTCATTGCCCAATTCCACTTGTTCCTGAGGTTTTTCCATCATCTGGACATAACACTAGTATATGGAAGTGGCACTTCAACCCAGATACGCAAGACTGGGACTACCTCCCCGAAAGAGGACAACAAATATCAGGCAGGCGAAACGATGGAACATCCCCAGGTTCTCTAGCTATAAAGACTTACCAGTTTTCTTATTTTTTCCAAAGTACAAGAAACTAAGCCAGGAGTTAGTAGGAAGGATGTCAACCTATAGTTGGTTTTGTTAGTCTTGTTTTGTTATAAGTGTTATTCTTTTTGGAAGCAATAGTAAAACTTGTTATAAGTGTTAGTGTTTTTGGAAGCAGCAGTAAAAATTGGATTGGATAGGGCTGGTTTGGTTTCCTTTTTAGCAAAACAGTACCCCAACCATATAGTATTTAGTCCGGGATAAGACCTTATGGTGTTTAGTTGTTCTGGTTTCCTCTTGGCATAACAACAACACCCCCTTTTTTGTACATTATTCGCAGAAGTAATATAGTTTCCTTACTGATTTACCAAAAAAAACAAGAAGTTAGTTAAGGGAAAATAAGTTATGAATTGACTAATTATAGAAAAGTTAGTTGCAACAAGAAGTTGTGAGTAAAGATAAATTATTTAAATAATAAAGTAGTCAAAGTGGTTGGAAAGAGAAATTATTTAAATAATAAAGTGGTTGCAACAAGAAGTGGTGAGTTTATTATTTATGTATAAGTCAAAGTGGTTGCAAAAGAAATTAATTAAATAATAAAGTTAGCTGCACTTAGGAGTGGAGAACTTACTATTTGTGCAAAGTGGTTAAGTTTAGTGGACAAAAGTTGATACTTCTAGAGTAATCTACTTGGAGAGTATAAATAATAGAGCAAGGGTGTCCTATTAGTACCTATTGAATATCATTGAATATATATTTTGTGAAAGTTTATTTGGGAAGGTATTATTGATAGATAAAATTATGGCAGAAAAAGTGTGGTTGAAAAAGTGTGGCAAGAAAAGTGCAGTAGAAAAGGTGTGGCAAGAAAATTGCGGCAGAAAAGATGTGGTAGAAAAATTGGTGCAAGAAAAGTTTGGTAGAAATATCATGGAAGAAAAAGTGCGGCAGAAAAAGTGTAGTAGAAATATCGCGGCAGAAAAACTGCAACAGCAGAATCATGACAACAAAACCGCGGCAACAAAACGCTACAAGAAGAAAAAATGTATGGTTTTCATATGTGTAGTGTTGAACTTATGAATCTGGTTGAGGGTTTGCCTTGTAAATCTGTTGGATGCCCTCTTGGAAGTTTAGGTCTTGTTGTAGAATGGCTTTGAGGCAGATCTATTGAAGTATATTGTTAATGCACTTAGTTTGATTTATTGGCATATCTTGTGTTGCATTGTGAGAGACACTTGTTAGTGGTCTTGGTAGATGATTGGCTTATGAATGATACATCCTTGAGGCTACATAAAAGTGAGGTTATGACACATGGTTTGATGTAAGGGTTTATGGTATTTGGTTATGGATAGTGTGATGTATTGCTAGAGAACTTTTGATGTTTATATTGGTATATGGTTGAGGTACATGTTGGGTACATGGTTGATACAAGTAGTTGATGAGTTGGAACATACATGAGGTGTATAATTGATGATGTTGGTACATATTGATGAGTCATAGTTGATGTGTAGTTGATGCATGATTGGTACATACTTGGTACATGTTTGGAGGCAATTGTTAGTAGTGGTGTTGACACATGGTTTATGAATGATGTAGCATACTTGTCTTGGCGTATTATTAGAAGCACATATTGATCTTGGTGATGATTATGATTTTTTGTGATATGCTTGGTTGATGCACATTTTGGTGATATTGTGCATATGATTGAGAATTGTCTTGGTGATTGATCTTGGTGAGTAGATCTAATTTGGTTGATATGATTGATGAGGCAAGTTTTTTTGATAGGTTGTTTGGACAGGTTGTTGTGACAGGTTATTTGTACAGGTTTAGTGCATGGTTTATGCACTTGTTTTATGGTACACGTTGAGGTACATGTTGGTGCATGGTATTGAGGAAAATATATGAATTTATCTTACTCAATCATCTTCGGATATTTCTTGGATAAGGCAAGATAGTCGGGAATATTACCCTATGTTTATAGCCTCAAAATGTATTTCCCAGCCCATAAGTATTAATTACAAGGGATTAGGATGATTTTTTAAATAAAAGGATTGTTGCAAAATATAACATTTTTATATAATTTTCTGAACATATACAAATTGAAAAAAGTAAATGTGGAGATCAAAAGAAAAAATAACCAAGTCACAGATTAACACAAATGAGACAAAATAACAATCGCTTTATTTCATTCCAAGAAATCAAAAGTATCTTTATCTTTACAAAAATCCCTGTGGGGTTATGGACCAAGGTCAAATTTAGATATCCCCGATGAAAACCATACAAAAGGACTTTGACAAGAAGTAAAAACTGAACTTTAAAATCTGGATCATCTTTCCACGGACCGATGCCCACTTGACTCTACACAATATCCTTTATCAGTCATGAAACTCAATTCATAAACAAACAAGTCTACACATACTATCAAAGATAGATCTACACCTTTGAAACAAGCATCTGAATGATATGGTTCAACTTTGAACCTTGTTGTCCACAATAGGACCCTACTGTCATAAAAGAGAATTAGACCTTTAATGAATTGAAGAATGAATGAAAAATGAACTATCTCAATAAAACTCAAGAGCAAACCTTAGTATGCTTTCTCCTTCTATTCTCTCCTTGTTCTTCCTTCTCATTTAGATTTTATGCATTCCAAATTATTTGAAGTAGTTCAACTACCTCATTTAGTTAAGTTAACTAAAAATTAACTAATTTTAGTTTAGGGGAAGTAATAATAATAATAATAATTAAGGGTATTTTTATTAAATAATAACTAAGTAGGTGGGACCCCTTGTCACTCCCTTTTATTTCTTAACAAAAATAAACATAATTAGACAACTAATTTAAAAGCATGCCTCCTTATGGATCCAATAATTATTTCCACAATTTGAAATTTAAATATCAGAAATATTCCAAATTATATCCAAAACATGTAAAAATCCACAATATCCCAAAAAATAGTTTGTTGTCCAAAACTTTCTACAGTCCATTGTCCTCAACAAATCAATTATAAACACATTAATCAAAAACTATACTTTCCTTTTTGAGAGCTAATTCTTCCTTTGTCACTGTTGTCCCCTTTGGACTTCCTAGAAATAGCCTTACGTTGGGTGGAACCTTGAGGCTTGATCTCACTAATGACATGGGAGCAGTCGTCCCTCAAGTGCATACGGGAGGAAATTGACTTGGTTGAGTCACTTGAAGGAGAGGAAGGAGAAGAAACAACTTTACCTTTGTCATGCATATGGTGAGCCTCGGTTTTGAGTCATTTGCTTGCATGCGAGGATTGTACAGGTGAGTGTGAAGGGGAAACTCGAGCATTTGGGTTTAAAGTGGAGGAGGAGGTAATGACAAGTTTGGCCAGCCATAATGGTGGGATATTGTTGGGTGAACAATCTCCTGCCATCCATCATTCTTGGGAACTCCAAGTTACAAAGATACATGGGGAGGCACAGGGATACCAGGAACATTTTGGGGTTGGAAGGGAGGCCTCTCTAGTCTAGGTTGAACTATCCCTTGCCCAATCCAATTGAAAAAACAATATTGAAAAAGCTTAGTCAACTCCTAAGGATTGGCATTGAAATGATTTGAGAATCTGAGCATTCTAGGCCCTATGTTCCAGTTACCTCTTCCCCTATTGTTTCTGCCATGACTTCCTCTATTGAAGAAGCTCATCCTATATGCAGCAATTATTAGCAACTAGATCTTAACAGACCATACATGTCATTATCTTTGTATGAAACAAATTTTGGCTCAGAAATTAACATAAGTCCCATGCAATCCAATCCATACAAATTATTTAATAATTGTCAAATGAGCAGGGGGTGAAAAAGGGTTCATGGGATATCTAGGGGGATTGTAATAAGCGAAAAATTGATAATGTGATAGGGAGTAAGAACATGATTACTTCTCGACAATTCTTTAAATAATTTATTGTGCAAACAATATCAAAATACATCAGCTGTCATCTATCTTTGTGTCATTTTTTATCACTGTCATACAGAGTTTTAATTTTATTTTATTGAACAGGGCGTGTAAAAATGAATTTGGGATCATGAGGGGGTTATAATGAGCGAAAAGGTGAGAATATGAGAGGGAATAAGACATATATTGTTCATAAAATAAATTAAATCAACCAACAACTATAACTTAGTTCCAATCACAATCCAAAGCATCCACTTTTAAGACACAAAACATTGAATTGTTCCTTAATTGCATACATATTTCTTGTTGTCTTCAATAAAGAAAAACAATTCAATTGCCCATAATCCTTCAATTTATATCAATCTATGCATCCTATACAATAACCATGCAATTATCACTTTCAATTCCACAGTCACATCATAACCATTCGAGCCACAGTCTTGTATGTTTTAATGTTGACCTTTTCCTTTTAAAACAAACATAATGTGCACATTGATTCCAATTATCCATATCCAATGTTCAATTCTTGAAATTTCATAATAATAGACCCATCATTAATCACCAACAATCAACATCCAATACTGACTGACACAGTCCATTCCATCAACAAAAATCATCCCCGATTTAATCACACACGAGTCAACAATAATATAATCATCAACACCAATCTTGATCGGACAACAACTTTTAACCAAAAACATATAACCCTGGGCTTGATATCCACATGTACATTATCATGTACAAACTTCCATTTAAATGAAATACTCAATAAAGACAGATCCATATAATGCACGAAGAGAACAAGACCATATCAACACACAGGTGTCTCCTTTAAACTTGACAGGGAGTAAGATCATGTTTGATGAACCAAACACACACATGTTCCTTTTAAACTTAAAGGAATCATGATCGTGCTAGGATTTAACACAGTAATGAGTGGAAAGACCCCAATTGACCAAAAGGAAAGCTATCGGGCTATAGGTAACCCATACTTTTTTTTGTTTGGATCAAATTTATCATAGAGAAGAAATACAAAGACTCAATCAAGAAATGGTCTCTGAAGTCAGAGAGCATGTGCCCCTTTATAATTACCACAATCATTAAACTAGTAAACCAAAATCTTGACAGAACCCAAAAGTTGCCTGAGGAAAAATAGAAGCAAGTCGGGCTCAATAGAACCAATTTGGGTTCTTTAGAATTTAATTGCATAGAGGTAACAAGAGCATGCTTAATCTTCAAAAACACAAATAGCTCGTAATATTTTACCTCCTAAAATAAGTTACCACCGAGAAGAAACCATAGGTAAACAAGTATAATCTTGGAAAAACAGAGAGTCGTGCTCTTTTGAAAACACCACAGTCTTTCAACTTATAACTCCAAAATCTTGACAGAGTCATAAAGAGAATGCATGAGTAAAAACAAAGCAATTCAAGCTCAAAAAACCAAGCACACATAGATGCCTCTTAAAAATTTATTGCAGAGAGGAAACGAAGGTTAGTTTAAACAAGGAAGGATCCTTGAAAACACAGAGACAATCTCTCTTCCAAATACCCAAGAGGTATGTAACCTTCGAAACAATTAACGGTGAGGCTCATGAACATAACAGTCGAACACTATAACAGAGATGAGAGAAGCGAATGTTAAAAACTCTTGTGAAAAGAATGTTGGAGCACAACTCGTGGCCATTCGATACATACACAATCTTCCTTTTAATATTTTGGGTGAACAAAGATTGGACTGTGAAATGCTTTTGGTGATAGTCACAGTGAAGGAAAAACATAACAAGCAATAGCTCGTGGCTCGGCCAAAAAGAGAAATAAAAATACCAATGTCGACAGTTGCATTGCAACCTGGGAAATGAATCACAACAACAACCAAGTCGAAAAAAGGATGACAAAAACTGATATTGAGACTGGTGGTAAAACCCTGCACGAATAAAACTCAAAGCTTGTTGCACTATTGACATCATTTTTCACAGAGAACAAGAATAAACCCAAGCTGACTGATATTTCCTTTTAAACCGATAACCAATGCATAGAATTTACAAAGCAATAACACCCATTACTTTCCTTCAAAATTCCAACATCCCACCTTAATCACAGATAACACCATAACACAACTTTGATACCCAGTCAGAACCTCAAGGAAAACATAGAAATCATGTAATCCTAAGCCAACCAAATGATTCATAATACAGAGAGTCCATCATGGATGGAAAGAAAAGAACCATACCTGGAAACATCACTTCAAAGAAGAGTCGGCCTGTGTTTTTCCTTTCAAAACCTAAAATCATGGAGCTTCCACAACCAACAGAGAAAAATGCAACTATGTCTAGGGTGATGGGATCAAGGGTGGTTTGGAGTGACGTGCAATAAATGCATGTCACTTCCTCACCTGGCCCTATTCAATTCAACATACTAGCCATCCCATTAACATAACATCAACCATTTAATTCAACCCATATCCAATCTATAAATTCAATGCCATATCCATTGTAGAGTGCGCCACCTGAAATATATCAAAATAATAACCATATGTTAGCATTACCATATGCGCTTCCATATAAATTTTTAACCAAAATCGCATAATCCTTCAACCAAAACTCATAGTATACCAGCTAGGACCATCACTTCACATTTGTCATTATTATACATATTTTCAAGATTATATATATGATCTTTTTGCCATAGCTTTAGGACTTATCCATAGTTTTTGTTTTTGTTTTTGTTTTGAGCTAGCTCCCATACATTGCTATTATCTCTTTGAATAAAATCATGTATAAAATATTTTTAATCAATTTTATAACATAACATAACACCTGTAAACAAATAATCTGCATATCCATAGCATTGTCCTGTTTTGCAAATGATCATCAACAACATTTAGCAACAATGCATCAACCAACCATGTTGTCATATCAAATGAAACCAAGACTGCATCATCAATTGTAAAGGACTGTGTAGGAAACATCATAATAGCAACAACATATAAGTGTAACACTTATATCATTGTGCCTCTAGTCTACAAGGGGGTCACACTTACTAGTTAATTATTATTATCATAAATAAATAATAGAGCTTAGCAATCCTTTGCGGGCAATATTCATCATTGTGATTTTAATCGTCAACAAATTGGCGAATCCCCAAGTAAATATATTTCCAACAAATTAAGAACTCAGATTGTCTAGTTTTGCAGACCATGTAAACATTAGATCCAGAAGATAGACATCAGAATAATTATGCAACAGGGGGAAGTGAGCAGTTTTAAGGGAAAAATGACTGGGATTTTGGGAATAACTCATGGAAAGTGTTAAGTATGAGGGGGTTTATCCCTGTATGCATAATCATTTGATTAATCGTAGTAAAATCATTCTTGACTTCAAGGAGAAAAATATTTTGGTGTGCTCTTTTGAATCTTGGAGTGGATGGAAAAAAAGGAAAGCAGAAAAGGGATAAAACCAACTATCTTATATAACAACAGATGAAGCATATAACAATTTCAATGATGCTTTCAAGGGGGAATATCATGAGAGTTGTGTACCCTGATTATTATTGATTACCAATACTTTACATAATAGCGTCATTGTGGAAAAACTAATCCAACATTTTATTTTGACAAAAAAGGAAGTCAATAAAAGAAAAATAATAGCAAGAAATAAAATAGCAGAAATGAAACAACATAAATGAAATAACAGAAATGTAAAATCAAAGCAAGTAAAACAAACTAAAATACAGAAAAAATTCCATACAACATTTAAAACCTTCAAGTTGGCTCCACATGGCGTTTTAAGTGGGAACCGGTGGTGCTATAGGAAAAAAATTGCTCTTGCAAGTCCTTTAGGATATAGGAATTTGTGCCTAGGAAAAAAGTGATCTTAAATGGACCCATCCATAACTTTTGGAACTTTGAATGCCTTCCTCTATCAGCATGAGTTGAATCCCACAACAATACCTTCTCATTAACCTTAGCTTTGACACTTTTATTGAAATATATTTTAACAGTTTGTTGTCTTTTCTTTATGTTATCCAAGGAAAACATCCTTTGCTCCTCTAAAGCCAAAAGTGCATTCATTCTTTGAGATATATCGGAAGAATTTAATTCTTCAATTTGTATCATTAACCTTAGAGAAAAAAGTTCCATCTCGGTAGGAAGAATGGCTTCTTAACCATAAAAAAGCTGGAAAGGAGTGCAACTAGTTGTTAGAAAAACAAGACCGCGGAGCAATAAAATAAAACAAATGCAGAAACAAAACACAGAAGACACACAATACAAGAGAGACACAGATTTACGTGGTTCACCCAGTGTGGGCTACGTCCACCAGAGAAATTGCCAGGGTCCTTCCTTTATTATTATCCAGCAATTGAAGGGATACAACCTACAGCAAAACCCGTTGTAACTTCCTCTTCTTTCTCTCACAGTCTCCTCTCTCAGAATACAATATTCACCATCATACATAGCCGTAATACATTTCCCTCATAAAAGAGGGTTTCCTTCTAAGGAAAAAAACCCTAACATAATCTCTACCGTTAGATCTGCGACCTTATAATGAACGGTCCAGATTTACAATGAAATTACATATACTTTTACAAGGCAATTTTTGCTTCGAGGGCTTCGCCCCCAGAACCCCCAGCCGGGGGGATGGACCCCGCAGAGGGGGTACCCCCCCTCTGCACTCCCCCGCGTGGAAGAGTGTACATACTTCTGCGGTGTAAATACTTCATGGGGTATAAACACGGCTGAAAACAAGGACCTCTGAATCAGGAAGATAATCA
>ML776881.1:623384-666666 GCA_009831015.1 Picea engelmannii
CGTGTCTTCTGTGTTTTGTTTCTGCATTTGTTTTATTTTATTGCTCCGCTGTCCTATTTTTCTAACAGGTCGAAATTAGATGTCCCTGATGAAAACCATACAAAAGGACTTTGACAAGAAGTAAAAACTGAACTTTAAAATCTGGATCAGCTTGCCATAGAATGTTGCCCACTTGAATCTACACAATATCCTTTATCAGTCATGAAACTCAATTCATAAACAGACAAGTCTACATAGACTATCAAATATAGATCAACACCTCTGAAACAAACATCTGAATGATATGGTTATGCTTTGAACCTTGTTGTCTACAATAGGACCCTGCTATCATAAAAGAGAATTAGACCTTTAATGAATTGAGGAATGAATGAAAAATGACCTATCTCAATAAAACTCAAGAGCAAACCTTAGTATATTTTCTCCTTCTATTCTCCCCTTGTTCTTCATTCTCATTTGTCTTTTATGCATTCCAAATTAGTTGAAGTAGTTCAACTACCTCATTTAGTTAAGTTAACTAAAACTTAACTCATTTTAGTTTATAGGAAGTAATAATAATAATAATAATTAAGGGTACTTTTATTAAATAATAACTAAGTAGGTGGGACCCCTTGTGACTCCCATTTATTTCTTAACAAAAATAAACATAATTATACAACCAATTTAAAAACATGCCTCCTTCTGGATCCCATAATTATTTCCACAATTTGAAATTTAAATATCAAAAATATTCCAAATTTTATCCAAAACATGTAAATATCCACAATATCCCAAAAAATAGTTTGATGTCCAAAAATTTATGTAGTCCATTGTCCTCAACAAATCAATTATAAACACATTAATCAAAAACCATATTTTCCACTTTGACAGGAAATTCTTCCTTTGGCACTGATGTCCCCTTTGGACTTCCCAGAAATAGCCTTAGGTTGGGTGGAACCTTGAGGCTTGATCTCACTAATGACATGGGAGAAGTCGTCCCTCAAGTGCATACGAAAGGACATTGACTTCGCTGAGTCACTTGAAGGAGAGAAGGGAGAATCAACATCTTTACTTTTTTTATTCATATGGTGAGCCTCGGTTTTGAGTCGTTTTCTTGCATGGGAGGAATGTACAGGTGAGTGTGCAGGGGAAACTTGAGCATTTGGGTTTACAGGTGGAGGAGGAGGAGGTAATGAAAATTTTGGCGAACTACGATAGCGGGAAACTGTTGGGTGAACAATCTCCTGCCATCCATCATTCTCGGTAACTCTAGGTTACAAAGATACATGGGGAGGCACAGAGATACTAGGAACATTTTGGGGCTATAAGGGAGGCCTCTCTAGTCTAGGTTGAATTATCCCTTTCCCAATCTAATTGAAAAACCCAGCTTGAAAAATATGGTTCAACTCATGAGGATCGACATCGAAAATAATTGAGAATCTGGGCATTCTAGGCCCTTTGTTCCAGTTACCTCTTCCCCTATTATTTCTACCATGACTGCCTCTTCTAAAGAAGCTCATCCTATATGAAACAATTATTAGTAACTAGCTCTTAACAGACCATACATGTCATTCTCTTTATATGAAACAAATTTTGGCTCGGAAATTAACATAAGTCCCATGCAATCCAATCCATAAAAATTATTTAATAATTGTCAAATGAACAAGGGGTGAAAAAGTGTTCATGGGATATCTGGGGGGATTGTAATAAGTGAAAAAAGTGATAGTATGAAAGGGAGTAAGAACATGAGTATTGCTCAAAAATTCATTAAATAACTGATTGTGCAAATAATATCAAAATATATCAGCTGCCGTCTATCTTTATGCCATTTTTTATCACTGTCATATAGAGTTTTAATTTTATTTTATTGAACAGGGCGTGTAAAAATGAATTTGGGATCATGAGGGGGTTATAATGAGTGAAAAAAGAGAGAATATGATAGGGAATAAGATAGATATTGTTCATAAAATAAATTAAATCAACCAAAAACTATAACTTGGTTCCAATCACAATCCAAAGTATCCACTTTTAAGACCCAAAACATTAAATTGTTCCTTAATTGCATACATATTTCTTGTTGTCTTCAATAAATAAAAACAATTCAATTTCCCAAAATCCTTCAATTTATATCAATCTATGCATCATATACAATAACCATGCAATTATCATTTTCAATTCCACAGTCACATCATAACCATTCGAGCCACAGTCTTGTATGTTTTAATGTTGACCTTTTCCTTTTAAAACAAACATAATGTGCAAAATGATTCCAATTATCCATATCCAACGTTCAATTCTTGAAATCGCATAATAATAGACCCAGCATTAATCACCAACAATCGACATCAAATACTGACTGACACAGTCTGTTCCATCAACAATAATCGGGCCTGATTTAATCACACACAGGTCAACAATAATATAATCATCAACACCAATCTTGTTCCAACAATGGCTTTTAACCAAAAACATATAACACTGGGCTTGATATCCGCTTGTACATTAACATGTACAGACTTCCCTTTAAATTAAATACTCAATAAAGACAGAGCCATATAATGTGTGAAGAGAACAGGACCATATCGACACACATGTGTCTCATTTAAACTTGACAAGGAGTAAGATCATGTTTGATGAACCAAACACACACATGTTCCTTTTAAACTTAATGGAATCATGATCATGCTAGGATTTAACGGAATAATGAGTGGAAAGACCCCAATCGACCAAAAGGAAAGCTCTCAGGTTTTAGGTAACCCATACCTTTTTTCTATTTGAATCAAATTTATCATAGAGACTCAATCAAGAAATGGTCTCTGAAGTCAGAGAGCCTGTTCCCCTTCATAATTACCATAATCATTAAACTGGTAAACCAAAATCTTGACAGAACCCAAAAGGTGCCCGAGGAAAAATAGAAGCAAGTCAGGCTCAATAGAACCAAGTCGGGTTCTTTAGAATTTAATTGCAAAGAGGTAACGAGAGCATGTTTAATCTTTGAAAACATAGAGAGCTCGTAATATTTTACCTCATAAAATAAGTTACCATCGAGAAGCAACCATAGGTAAACAAGTATAATCTTGGAAAAATAGAGAGTCATGCTCTTTTGAAAACACCACAGTGATTCAACTTATAGCCCCAAAATCTTGACAAAGACATAAAGAGAATGCTCGAGTAGAAACAAAGCAATTCGAGCTCAACAAACCAGGCACACACAAATGCCTCTTAAAACTTTATTGTAGAGAGGAAATGAGGGTTGGTTTAAATGAGGAAGGATCCTTGAAGACACAGAGAGACGGTGTCTCTTCCAAGTACCCAAGAGGTCTATAACCTTCGAAACAATTGTTAGTGAGGCTCACCAACATAACAATCGACCACTATAACATAGATTAGAGGAGCAAATGTTAAAAATCTTGTGAAAAGAATGTCGGATCACAACTCGTGGTCATTCGATACATACACAGGCTTCCCTTTAATATTCTAGGTGAACAAAGATTGGACTGTGAAATGCTTTCAATGATAGTCACAGTGAAGAAAAACCATAACAAGCAATAGCTCGTGGCTCGGCCAAAAAGAGAAAGAACAATACCAATGTTGATGGTTTCATTGCGACATGGGAAACGAATCACAGCAATGACCAAGACGAAAAAGGGGTGACAACAACTGATACCCAGGCTAGTGGTAAAACCCTGCGCAAATAAAACTCAAAGCTTGTTGCACTATTGACATCATTTTTCACAAAGAACTAGAATAAACCCAAGCTCACCGATATTTCCTTTTAAACCAATAACCAATGCACAGACTTTACAAAGCAATAACACCCATTACTTTCCTTCAAAATACCAACATCCCACAGTAATCACAGAGAACACCATAACACAACATTGATACCCAGTCGAAACCTCAAGGAAAACACAGAAATCATGCAATCCTAAGCCAACCAAATGATTCATAATACAGAGAGTCCATCATGGATGGAAAGAAAAGAACCATACCTAGAAAAATTGCTTCAAAGAAGAGCAGGCCTGTGTTTTTCCCTTCAAAACCTGAAATTGCAGAGCTTCGACAACCAACAGAGAAAATGCAATTATGGCTAGGGTGACGGGCTCACAGGTGGTTTGGAGTGACATGTAGTAAATGAACTTCGCTTCCTCACCTGGCCCTATTCAATTCAATGTACTAGCTATCCCATTAACATAACACCAACCATTTAATTCAACCCATATCCAATCTATAAATTCAATGCCATATCCATTGTAGAGTGTGCCACTGGAAATATATCAAAATAATAACCATATGTTAACATTACCATATGCGCTTCCATATAAATTTTTAACCAAAATCGCATAATCCTTTAACCAAAATGCATAGTATAGCAGCTAGGACCATCACTTCACATTTGTCACTATTATACATATTTTCAAGATTATATATATGATCTTTTTGCCATAGCTTTAGGACTTATCCATAGTTTTTTTTTTTCTTTTTTTTTTTTGAGCTAGCTCCCATATCATGTTATTATCTCTTTGCATAAAATCATGTAAAATATATTTTTAAACAATGTTATAACATAACATAACACCTGTAAACAAATAATCCTCATATCCATATCACTATCATGTATTGTGAATGATCATCAACAACATTTAGCAACAATGCATCAACCAACCATGTTGTCATATCAAATGAAACCAAGATTGCATAATCAACTATATAGGACTGTTTAGGCAACATCATATCAGTAGCAACATATAAGCATAACACATATACCATTGTGCCTCTAGTCTACAAGGGGGTCCCACCTACTAGTTAATTATTATTATCATAAATAAATAATAGAGCTTAGAAATCCTTTGTGGGCAGTATTCATCGTTGCGATTTTAATCTTCAACACATGGTACATGTTGGCATAGATTGTTTACAAGTTATTGGTACAGGTTTATTACAAGTTATTTGGTACAGGTTGTTACAGGTTGTTTGGTGCAGGTTGATTGGTACAGGTTTACAGCAGTATATCTCACAGTGATAGTGTGACAATGGTTCCATCATTCTACTTATATTTCAGGGTGGTTGGATAGGGAAAGGATAGGTGGTTGTAGACACCTTCCAGTTGTAGCCGGAGAACATAGGGGGTTGTAGCCTCCTTCTAGTTGTAGCAAGAGAATTGGGGAGTTGGAGATGCCCTCGGGTTGTAGCCTGAGAAACTAGGGGGTCGGAGCCTCCTTCCAGTTGTAGCTGGAGAATTAGAAGTTGGTTCTTCCTTGAATGTAATTATTGACGTATAAGAAAAACATTATGTGGTTTTCTCTCGCATTGGGTTTCCACGTAAATATTGGTGTATTGTGCATTGTGTGGATGTGTTTGGTATTGTTTATTATGAATTGATGAATGTTAATGCTTATGATACAATAAGATATTGATGATGAACAAATGAACATGGTTGAATAAGTAAAATAATATACTTTTTGGGTTAAAGGATTAATAATTGGTATAATTTCTCATTACCGATTCACCCCCCCCCCCCAAGTAATCCAACAATTGGTATCATAACAGGTTCCTTCAGGAAATAGTTTAACCACTGGAAGGAGATCATATATTATTCTAACAATGGAGTACCATTGTTTAATGGTCAAAATGGTTTAAAGTGTGAGATATGGAGCGTAAGGATGAAAGTATTTAAAGGCATGGGGGTTGATATTTGGCAATCAGTTGTTACAGGATATGATAGTTCAAAAAGGGAAAATAATACATCAAAGAAGTAGCTAAAATTTAATAACAAAATTGTAATGGATTTCATTTTGGAAGGACTATATGATTTAATAAAGGACAAAGTGGGTAAATTTCCATCAGCTAAAGAACTTTGGAATAAGTTACATAATGTCTATTCTTCACCCATCACAGAGTCAGAGAATGTCAAAGAAGATGAAGGTACATATCAAGAAGAAATGTGCTCATCATGTCAAACAGATTCATAATATGAAGAGTACATAATCAACAGAAGTATGTTGTTTTTATATAATTGTGAAAAACACAGACATCTTGAAATGGAATGCCATGAAGGAAATGAGACAGAAAAACTAATTGAAATAGAAGACAATTATGAAGAAGAATAGATCAGCTCTTTAGATGAACTAAGAAAAGAAAGAGAAGAAAACAAGTCAATCAAGAAAGAATTGATGAAAAAAAAAGGAAAGTGTTCATATTTTTGAAGAAGCCCAATAGGTCATCGAGAACTCAAGAACTCGGCTAGAAGAAGAAAAAAATATCGAAGAAAATACTGAAGATCAAAAGCGATATTTGGAAGCCAACATAACAGCACAAAAGGAAGAAGCGAAAATGAGAGAGAAGATATTGACAGATCATCTTAAGGAAATAACTAACTACCTAAACCAGCTTGAGGCGGAGTTTGGTCAAGAAGAGAAAGGAATTAAAGAAGAAATAATTACATTAAAAATCCATCTTGAAGAAGAGAAGAGAAAAAAATAAGTCATGAAGTCTTAGATAATGAAGAAATAAGAAGAGGTTGAGCATCTTGAAGAAGAATTTGTCACATTGAGAAGTAAAATCGCAAAGCTCAATAAGAACATTGAAGAGACAGAAACATATGCATCAGTTGTAGAGAATGAAGAGAAGCACTCTAGGTTGCTAGAAAACAAGAATGAATAAAATAGAAAGAGTTATGCAGAAATAATCAAAGGAACGAATCATGGTCAACCTGAATCTAAGAAAACTAATAAAGATACATCTTCAAGAAGACTATCCATGCTCAAGCCACAAAGAAGCTTCAATCATGATCATGATCAGTCAAGGAAAAAATTCAGAAGGACAACACCAAAAAGAAGATCATTCACTCTCAGGTATGTAAATTTCTTTTATGGTCATTGTTTTTATTGTACTAACTTTGGCCATAAGGTTGCAGATTGCAGAGATTATAAAATAAATGTTCAAGCAAGAAATGATTATGTTTCCCCATGCAACATTAAATGTTACAAATGTCATAACTATGGACACATATCTTGTGATTGTAGACGCATAATAAATACTTCCATGAAATAGAAAACTGATATAAGATATAAGAAAGTATGGATAATAAAACAAGAAGAACAGGTGAACAAAGACCAGTGCCCAGAGATCGCAAGATTGGAAATAAAACGAGATGAAGACAAATCTACAAAGAAAAAAGAAGATGTCAGATCCATAAAGGTTTGGAAAAGAAATGAAAGAAAATGAGGGCATGTAAATAAGGAAGAGGTTCAAGAGATTGTACTTTCAGGTATTGGAGTGAAAGACGAATCCACAGACAAAAAGAAAGAAGTCAAAGTTCAGAGAGATGATGAATCTACCAATGAAGATGATGGTGACTTTGTATCAGAACAATAATTTTTCTGATCCATCTGTCTTAGAGACTCCCAAGTAATATGAATAATAGAAAGGGAGAATCTATGTTGTAGATGAGATAGACCAGAGAACCATACTTTGAGCATATTGCAAATTTTGAGTAGACAGATTCAGAGCAGTCAGTTAGCAGAAGTACAATATGTTAGATTAATCAGTTGTAGTAGTGAAGACTTCATGATAGTACAGTGATAGATGGGTCAACATTATGGACAGTTGTGTAGAAGAGTCTTGGACAATATGGACATTTTATGGATTCGTAAGAACACTTAGCAGGTTTGGAAAGATATATGATAGTGAATGAGAGCATGGATTCATATATTGGTTCATATACAAAGGAACATTATCATAATGGATAATAATTACACATGAATATTTGAATGGTTATTCTTGAATGATTTTCATATATGTTATTTGATTACACAAGGAAGCACCAATGGACAATAACTCTAAAAGGTAGTAGGTACAGGAAAACTTATATTTTTTCTACACAACATCTTGTAGACAAGTCAAGAGAGAGAAATGGAACCAAAAAGATAGGTAGAAATATCATTCAAAGAAGTTGTCAGACAGAGAGGTAAGAATAGAGGTATGATTCCAAGGGAAAATATTCATCAGATGCAGGATAGAGATTTAGATGCTTGGAGAGAGAGAACAAAGGCATGTTTCCAGTGGGAGAGATTGTCACTAGGGAAGAATGAGCGATATGACTTYAGTGTTGCATCAAAGCGATACCCTTTTTCAAAGGGGGGTATATTATTCATATGAAGGGAGAGAGAGTAATTAGAGGCTTAGAAACACAGAGAAAATATCAAAGGCATTTAGACAAGGGGGAAACCCCAAGGAGAGTTCAGTCATGGGGAGTATCCCCAAGGAGAGATACCCTTTGCCATTGATGTYAAAGGGAGAGAGATAGAAACATTGATGAGGAGTATGAGCATGAATTTTATCATGACTAAGTGTTGCCATCAATGCCAAAGGGGGAGATTATCAGACAGTTGRTTTAGAYTGATGGATAGTTGGTTTGGATTGTTGGTTTCCATTGATGTCAACCTTTGGAGAGTGATATTGTAGATTGATATCAACTCTTAGAGATTGATGTCAACCCTTGAGTATGTCTGGTAGCTCTAGAGGTATGGTTAAGGAACCCAATTTTGGTTGAGGAATAATGTAATAAATATCAGTGTATATGCAGGTAAGACTATTCTATATGGATATTATATATCATTCAATTTCCTATGATATGTGGAACGTCACATAAATCCTCACGGTTAGACAATTATGGCCATATGAAGTTGGAGAACCTTCATGAGTTATCTAGAAGCCCCTAGAAGGTCAAAGAAGTCAATTATTCTAGAAGATTCTAGAATAAGTGTACTAGTCAAATTTATGATAACTAGGAGTTAATCATGGGTATAGTTGTTGCATTAAGAAAATAATTAAAAATAAATTAGTTGCAACAAAAAGTTGTGAATTTGGTAACTATGGTAAAATAGTTGTGATGAGAAGATTGAATAGTCAAAGTGGTTGACCAAGATATAAATTAAATAATAAAGTGGTTGCAACAATAAGTTAGTTAAGAGGAAAGAAGTTATGAATTGACTAATTATAGAAAATTTAGTTGCAACAAAAAGTTGTGAGTAAAGATAAAATATTTAAATAATAAAGTAGTCAAAGTGGTTGCAAAGAGAAATTATTTAAATATAAAGTGGTTGCAACAAGAAGTGTTGAGTTTACTATTTATGGATAAGTCAAAGTGGTTGCAAAATAAATTGATTAAATATTAAAGTTAGTTGCAACTAGGAGTGGAGAACTTACTATTTGTGGAAAGTGGTTAAGTTAAGTGGACAAAAGTTGATACTTATAGAGGAAGCTACTTCGATAGTATAAATAAGAGATAAAGGGTCTCCCATTAGTACCTATTGAATATCATTGAATATATATTTTGTGAAAGGTTATTTGGGCAGGTATTATTGATAGAGAAAAGTGTGGCAGAAAAATTGCGACTGAAAAAGTGTGGTAGGAAAAGTGCGGCAGAAAAATTGTGGAATGAAAAGTGCAGCACAAAAAGTGTGGCAACAAAAATGTGGTAAAACAATTGCGGCAGAAAAACCGTGGTAGAAAAACTGCGGAAAAAAAACGGCGACAGGAAAATTGCAGCAGCAAAACGCTACAGGAAGAAAAAATGTATGGTTTTCATATGTGTAGTGTTGAAATTATGAATCTGGTTGAGGGTTTTCCTTGTAAATCTATTGGATGCCCTCTTGGAATTTTAGGGCTTGTTGTAGAATGGTTTTGAGGCATATCTATTGAAGTATATTGTTAGTGCACTTAGTTTGATTTATTGGTGTATCTTGTGTTGCATTGTGAGAGACACTTGTTAGTGGTCTTGGTATATGATTGGCTTATGAATGATATAGCCTTGAGGCTACATAAAAGCGATGTTATGGCACATGGTTTGATGTAAGGGTTTATGGTATTTGGTTATGGATGGTGTGATGTATTGCTAGAGAACTTTTGATGGTTATATTCGTATATGTATTTGGTATATGGTTGAGGTACATGTTGGGTACATGGTTTAGACAAGTAATTGATGAGTTGGCACATACATGAGGTGTATAGTTGATGATTTTGGTGCATATTGATGAGTCATAGTTGATGTGCAGTTGATGCATGATCGGTACATACTCGGTACATGGTTGGAGGCACTTTTTAGTAGTATTGTTGACACATGATTTATGGATGATGTAGCATACTTGTATTGGTATATTGATATTGATCTTGTTGATGATTATGATTTGTTGTGATATGCTTGGTTGATGCACATATTGGTGATATTGTGCATATGGTTGAGAGTTGTCTTGGTGATTGATCTTAGCGAGTAGATCTAATTTGGTTGATAAGATTGATGAGACAGGTTGTTGTGATAGGTTCTTTGGGCAGGTTGTTGTGACAGGTTATTTGTACAGGTTTGGTGCATGGTTGATGCACTTGTTTTTGGTACAGGTTGATGCATGGTACATGTTGGCACAGGTTATCAGTACAAGTTTTTTACAGGTTATTGGTACAAGTTGTTACAGGTTGTTTGATACATGTTTACAGTAGTATATCTCACGGTGATAGTGTGGCAGTGGCTCCATTATTCTACTTATATTTCAGGGTGGTTGGACAAGTAAAGGATAGGTGGTTGTAGCCACCTTTCGGTTGTAGTCTCCCTCTGGTTGTAGCCAAATAATTGGGGAGTTGGAGCTTCCCTCAGGTTGTACCCTGAGAAACTAGGGGCTCAGAGCCTCCTTCCAGTTGTAGCTCAAGAATTGGAAGTTGGTGCTTCCTTGAATGTAATTCTTGACATATAAGAAAATCATTTCATGGTTTTCTCCTGCATTGGGTTTCCATGTAAATATTGGTGTATTGTTCATTGTGTGGATG
The DNA here is from genome assembly GCA_009831015.1 of Picea engelmannii. NCBI lineage: Eukaryota > Viridiplantae > Streptophyta > Pinopsida > Pinales > Pinaceae > Picea > Picea engelmannii. The sequence goes on from ML776881.1 coordinate 634,182, forward strand.
TGTTTGTTATTGTTTATTATGCACTAATGAATGTTAATGCTTATGATACAATAAGATATCGATGATTCATGGTACATGTTGGCACAGGTTATCGGTACAGGTTTTTTACAGGTTATTGGTACAGGTTGATTACAGGTTGTTACAGGTTGTTTGGTACATGTTTACAGTAGTATATCTCACAATGATAGTGTGACAGTGGTTCCATCATTCTACTTATATTTCAGGTTGGTTGGACAGGTAAAGGATAGGCGGTTGTAGCCACCTTTCGGTTGTATCCTCCCTTTGGTTGTAGCCAAAGAATTAAGGAGTTGGAGATTCCCTCAGGTTGTACCCTGAGAAACTAGGGGCTCAAAGCCTCCTTCCAGTTGTAGATGGAGAATTGGAAGTTGGTGCTTCCTTGAATGTAATTCTTGACATATAAGAAAATCATTTTGTGGTTTTCTCCCGCATTGGGTTTCCATGTAAATATTGGTGTATTTTGCATTGTGTGGATTTGTTTGTTATTGTTTATTATGCACTAATGAATGTTAATGCTTATGATACAATAAGATATTGATGATGAACAGATGAGCATGGTGGAATAAGTAAAATAATATACTTTGTGGTTTAAAGGATTAATAATTGGTATAATTGCTCATTATTGATTCACCCCCCCTCCCTCTCAGTAATCCAACAATGGAAAAATATCTTCTAACTTGGGTAGAATGTTTAAGGATTGGGATTTTTCTCTTATATATTTTAGAGGAATATCTAGGGGGTTGATTTTGATCTAGAGGATGAGGTATTTTTATAGCACTAATCAATTTTCCTTTGACTAATGATTGGGCACATTCTTCCACTCTCAAGATCTAGGGAAGGAGATAATTGTGTTAAATATATATGGCCCCTATGTATATAGGGTTCCATTTTGAAAAATATTCTTCAACATGAATATCCTTAATCAAGGAAATGTGGTTATAGGTGGTGTTCTAAATTTCTCCCTCGGTTTCTTTTAAATTTGGGGAAATGTTGCACAGGTGGATGTTCTATCCATTTTTTTCATTCAAAAGTTAGAGGAGGTAGGTCTCTATGACATAGCTCTAGTAAAATTAAGTCCCACTTGGAGAAACAAGAGACAAGAGGAGGAAATGAATTCCAAAAGGCTACATAGGTTTCTCATTTATGAGGAGTTGGTAAATGACCATGTTTGATTGAGACAATGGATTGGTACTAACATCAATTTCCCAATGTTGTTTGAAGTGGATAATGTTGATAGGAAACCGCCAAGCCCTTTCAAATTCAATCCCACCTAGATTGGAGATGAGTCTTTATGTGGTTTGGTTTCTAAAAATTGGTATCCTTTTAATGCTTCCAATATTGAATTAGCATCCATTCAATTTGCAAAAAAATGTAAAAAGATAAAGGAGTGTATGGTATCTTGGGCCCATCAAAAAAAAATTAAGGATGAATAGGTCGCCTTATTAGAAATTGGGAAAAGGTTGGAGGTACTATCTGGATAGACAATTTTCCAAATAGTGTTCAAATTTCGCATGTTGGTGGAAAATTTTTGAGTTCCCATCCCTCTTTGTGAGACACACTACTATACAAGCAATATTTGTTAGGAACCCCTGATGAGGTACATAAAAATGAGGTAGAATCTCTAGAATAAAAAAAGAGGAAATTATTGGATGAGAAGTAAGTAACTTGGAGGAAGAAAAGTTGAGTAGTGTGGCTTGAAAAGGGGGATAAGAACTCAAAATGTTTCCACCAATATGAAAAGTACAGGAGAAATGTGAACACTATTTGGACAATTGGCTATCCATATGGAACAAAGGAAACCAATTTTGAGGAAATGGAAAAGTGATCCAGGATTTTTTGTGAGATCTTTATCTACAAAAATACTATAATGAGGACCCTTTACTGACAATCAATTTCATGTGAACATGGGGAAATAATTTCTAAGCATTGCATATGAACATGAGAAAAATTATCATCATTAGGTGCATGTGTAATTAAATATCTACTTAATCAAGCAAGAATGCAATCAAAACTCACACATATAATTTGACACGCATATGTTAACGAATTTCACCATACTTTTCTGGCTACATCTCCAGATCCACTTGGAATACAAATTTCTTTATTATCCTTCCTTTAGCCAGGGATGAAACCTTCTCACAAAATTTGGTACATGCTCTTTACAGGGATGAAACCCAGAGAAACTTTCTCTTACACGAAGAGCTTAAGGCTCTCGCATAAGTGACATTTCTTCAGACACCACAAGGAATACATTCCTCACCATGCCCAACTCTCTCTCCAAGGGTCCTAAAGGGGCCTCCCTCCACAATACTTACATACAGAATTTATATAGTTTACCTCTCTCCATAATTCAAGGCGACAAGATCCATAATTTTAGGATCTAATAACAACTCAAGGAAAAAAATGATAAAGCATCTCAACCAACCTTAACTTCCCCTTAAGATTATGAAACTACTTGGGATATAATCAAGAAGGATCCCAAACCAACTCATGAGACTCTTAACCTCCTCTTAAAATTAGGAAAATAATTTGTGAGGTGGATTCTCACACAAAACTATTTTCCCCTTAAAACTAGGAAACTAATTTGTGAGGTGGATTCTCACACAAAACTATTTTCCCCTTAAAACTAGGAAACTAATTTGTGAGGTGGATTCTCACACAAAACTAATTTCCCCTTAAAACTAGGAAATTGATTGTGAGGTGGATTCTCACACTTAATTTTAATTTCCTTTTTACAAATTAAATGAAAAAACATGAGCACATTATACTAAAAAATATTAATCATTTTTACAATACGAAGCAAGAAACATTCATTTTAAACTTTGTCACCTATCATCAATCATCATTTTAATGAATTGTTTTCCATGGTGTGCAAAGTAATGAATCCTTGTGTGGAGATCCTCCTGGATCATACCTCCCCACAAAAGAACTTTTGGTCCTCCAAAAGTATAGAAAGAAACTGTAACTTGAATCTTCATAACTAGCTTATAGGAAGAGTCTTACAATCCATGATGCACTTCCCCACTATCCGATTTGCATAACAAATGTCTCAGATAGGCCGTACCCTTCTTCTCCTTCACCTTTGTACTTCAGAATGAGGATTTCGATGCCAACACTTGCATCAATGCAAATTTGTAGTTGATTCTTTGATTTGCATAACAAATGTCTCTGAGGCCACACTCTTTTCTCCTTCACCTTTGTACTTCACAATGAGGATGTTGATGCCAAAAATTGCATCAATGCAGATTTGTAGCTGAAAATACATGGATTACAACTTTTCAAAGCAGTACCATACTTTCCAAGAGTTTATAAAACACTCATGGACAAGTTTAAAATGATTGTCAAGATAGGCCTTAGGAAAAATAATGCCTCTCACTCAATAGTGGCTATAAGACCCATTACAATGTTCTCAAAATAGGCCTAGGAAAAACAATGACTCTCACTCAACAATGGCTACAAGACCCATTACAATGTTTCCAAAACAGGCCTTGGAAAAACAATGTCTCTCTCTCAATAGTGGCTATAAGACCCATTACAATGTTTTCAAATAGGCCTAGGAAAAACAATGCCTCCCACTCAATAGTGGATACAAGACCCATTACAATGTTGCCAACAAGGCTTAACAAGGTTTAGGCATAGAAAAAAATGACTCACTCTCATCATTACTTTCAAGAGTGGATAATTACAACCTTTTACATCATTGACATTAAGGCGAATACCCCCAAATGTGCACTAGTGGTAACTCTATGGTTTTTAACCCCCCCCACCCCCCACCCCCCATTACAAACATGTGAAACATAATACATAAGGAAAAGTCCATCATTATCATGCTTGTCTCGCAATTCTGAGACGTTTCGCAGTAAACATGACTACTTTCTGTCAACAGAAGTATGTTGTTTTTATTTAATTGTGCAAAACATAGACATCTTGAAATGGAATGCCATGAAGGAAATGAGACAGAAAAACTAATTGAAATAGAAGACAATTATGAAGAAGAATTGATCAGTTCTTTAGATGAACTAAGAGAAGAAAGAGAAGAAAACAAGTCAATCAAGAAAGAATTGTTGAAACAAAAGAAAAGTGTTCATATTTTTTAAGAAGCCCAACAGGTCATCGAGAACTCAAGAACTCGGCTAGAAGAAGAAAAAAATATCAAAGAAAATACTGAAGATCAAAAGCGATATTTGGAAGCCAACATAATAGCACAAAAGGAAGAAGCGAAAATGAGAGAGAAGATATTGACAGATCATCTTAAGGAAAGAACTAACTACCTAAACCGGCTTGAGGCAAAGTTTGGTCAAGAAGAGAAAGGACTTAAAGAAGAAATAATCACATTAAAAATCCATCTTGAAGAAGAGAATAGAAAAAAATAAGTCATGAAGTCTTGGATAATGAAGAAATAAGAAGATGTTGAGCATCTTGAAGAAGAATTTGTCACATTGAGAAGTAAAATTGCCAAGCTCAACAAGAACATTGAAGAGACAAAAACATCTGCATCAGTTGTAGAGAATGAAGAGAAGCGCTCTAGGTTGATAGAAAACAAGAATGAATAAAATAGCAAGAGTTATGCAGAAATACTCAAAGGAAGGAATCATGGTCAACCTGAATCTAAGAAAACTAATAAAGATACATCTTCAAGAAGACTATCCATGTTCAAGCCAAAAAGAAGCTTCAATCATGATCATGATCAATCAAGGAAAAAATTCAGAAGGACTACACCACAAAGAAGATCATTCACTCTCAGATATGTAAATTTATTTTATGGTCATTGTTTTTATTGTACTAACTTTGGCCATAAGGTTGCAGATTGCAGAGATTATAAAATAAATGTTCAAGCAAGAAATGATTATGTTGCCCCACGCAACATTAAATGTTACAAATGTCATAACTATGGACACATATCTTGTGATTGTAGAAGCATAATCAATACTTCCATGAAATAGAACACTGATATAAGATATAAGAAAGTATGGGTAATAAAACAAGAAGAACAGGTGAACAAAGACCAGTTCCCAAAGATCGCAAGATTGGAAACAAAACGAGATGAAGACAAATCTACAAAGAAAAAAGAAGATGTCAGATCCATAAAGGTTTGGAAAAGAAATGAAAGAAAATGAGGGCATGTAAATAAGGAAGAGATTCAAGAGATTGTACTTTCAGGTATTGGAGTGAAAGATGAATCCACAGACAAAAAGAAATAAGTCATAGTTCAGAGAGATGATGAATCTACCAATGAAGATGATGATGACTTTGCATCAGAACAATAATTTTTCTGATCCATCTGTCTTAGAGACTCCCAAGTAATATGAATAATAGAAAGGGAGAGTCTATGTTGTAGATGAGATAGACCAAAGAACCATACTTTGATCATATTGCAGATTTTGAGTAGACATATTCAGAGCAGTCAATTAGCAGAAGTACAGTATGATAGATTAATCAGTTGTAGTAGTGAAGACTTCATGATAGTACAGTGACAGATGGGTCAACATTATGGACAATATGGACATATTATGGATTCTTAAGAACACTTAGCAGGTTTGGAAAGATATATGATAGTTGATGAGAGCATGGATTCATAGATTGGTTCATATACAAAGGAACATTATCATAATGGATAATAATTACACATGAATATTTGAATGGTTATTCTTGAATGATTTTCATATATGTTATTTGATTACACAAGGAAGCACCAATGGACAATAACTCCAAAAGGTAGTAGGTACAGGAAAACTTATATTTTTTCTACACAACATCTTGTAGACAAGTCAAGAGAGAGAAATGGAACCAAAAAGATAGGTAGAAATATCATTCAAAGAAGTTGTCAGACAGAGAGGTAAGAATAGAGGTATGATTCCAGGGGAAAATATTCATCAAATGCAGGATAGAGATTTAGATGCTTGGAGAAAGAGCACAAAGGCATGTTTCCAGGGAGAGAGATTGTCACTAGGGAAGAATGAGCGATATGACTTCAGTGTTGCATCAAAGTGATACCCTTTTTCAAAGGGGGATATATTATTCATATGAAGGGAGAGAGAGTAATTAGAGGCTTAGAAACACAGAGAAAATATCAAAGGCATTTAGACAAGGGGGAAACCCCAAGGAGAGTTCATTCATGGGGAGTATCCCCAAGGAGAGATACCCTTTGCCATTGATGTCAAAGGGAGAGAGATAGAAACATTGATGAGGAGTATGAGCATGAATTTTATCATGACTAAGTGTTGCCATCAATGCCAAAGGGGGATATTATCAGACAATTGGTTTAGATTGATGGATAGTTGGTTTGGATTGTTGGTTTCCATTGATGTCAACCTTTGGAGAGTGATATTGTAGATTGATATCAACTCTTAGAGATTGATGTCAACCCTTGAGTATGTCTGGTAGCTCTAGAGGTATGGTTAGGGGATATATTATTCATATGAAGGGAGAGAGAGTAATTAGAGGCTTAGAAACACAGAGAAAATATCAAAGGCATTTAGACAAGGGGGAAACCCCAAGGAGAGTTCAGTCATGGGGAGTATCCCCAAGGAGAGATACCCTTTGCCATTGATGTYAAAGGGAGAGAGATAGAAACATTGATGAGGAGTATGAGCATGAATTTTATCATGACTAAGTGTTGCCATCAATGCCAAAGGGGGAGATTATCAGACAGTTGRTTTAGAYTGATGGATAGTTGGTTTGGATTGTTGGTTTCCATTGATGTCAACCTTTGGAGAGTGATATTGTAGATTGATATCAACTCTTAGAGATTGATGTCAACCCTTGAGTATGTCTGGTAGCTCTAGAGGTATGGTTAAGGAACCCAATTTTGGTTGAGGAATAATGTAATAAATATCAGTGTATATGCAGGTAAGACTATTCTATATGGATATTATATATCATTCAATTTCCTATGATATGTGGAACGTCACATAAATCCTCACGGTTAGACAATTATGGCCATATGAAGTTGGAGAACCTTCATGAGTTATCTAGAAGCCCCTAGAAGGTCAAAGAAGTCAATTATTCTAGAAGATTCTAGAATAAGTGTACTAGTCAAATTTATGATAACTAGGAGTTAATCATGGGTATAGTTGTTGCATTAAGAAAATAATTAAAAATAAATTAGTTGCAACAAAAAGTTGTGAATTTGGTAACTATGGTAAAATAGTTGTGATGAGAAGATTGAATAGTCAAAGTGGTTGACCAAGATATAAATTAAATAATAAAGTGGTTGCAACAATAAGTTAGTTAAGAGGAAAGAAGTTATGAATTGACTAATTATAGAAAATTTAGTTGCAACAAAAAGTTGTGAGTAAAGATAAATTATTTAAATAATAAAGTAGTCAAAGTGGTTGCAAAGAGAAATTATTTAAATATAAAGTGGTTGCAACAAGAAGTGTTGAGTTTATTATTTATGGATAAGTCAAAGTGGTTGCAAAATAAATTGATTAAATAATAAAGTTAGTTGCAACTAGGAGTGGAGAACTTTCTATTTGTGGAAAGTGGTTAAGTTAAGTGGACAAAAGTTGATACTTATAGAGGAAGCTACTTGGATAGTATAAATAAGAGAGAAAGGGTCTCCCATTAGTACCTATTGAATATCATTGAATATATATTTTGTGAAAGGTTATTTGGGCAGGTATTATTGATAGAGAAAAGTGCAGCAGAAAAATTGCGACTGAAAAAGTGTGGTAAGAAAAGTGCGGCAGAAAAACTGTGGAATGAAAAGTGCAACACAAAAAGTGTGGCAACAAAAATGTGGTAGAACAATTGTGGCAGAAAAACCGTGGCAAAAAAACCGCGGAAAAAAAACCGCGACAGAAAAATCGCGGCAGAAAAACCGCGACAGAAAAATTGCGGCAGCAAAACGCTACAGGAAGAAAAAATGTATGGTTTTCATATGTGTAGTGTTGAAATTATGAATCTGGTTGAGGGTTTGACTTGGAAATCTATTGGATGCCCTCTTGGAATTTTAGGGTTTGTTGTAGAATGGTTTTGAGGCATATCTATTGAAGTATATTGTTAGTGCACTTAGTTTGATTTTGTAGCATATACTATGCTATGCCTTCGGAGATCTAGCCCACAGAGACAGCTGCCATGATATATTATGTGATGGTACTGCAGTCAAAACTTGCCCTTCTTCTGCTATAAAGGAAATCTTTGTCATTAAACATTTTTTTTGAAGATGCTTTAGAGGTGGAGGAAAACATTTGTGCTTCAAGGAGAATCACAGAGAAGGTTGATTGTGAAAACCATCATCTACCTGAGCCAGTAGAATGTCAGAACATTTCAGATTTTGAACATGAAGGTAATGATTATGTGGCAGATTTAGAACAGCAGCAGGCAGCTAAAATTGTTTCGGATTGTGAATCAGATTCTTCAACATTGGCAGAGCATTCCAGAGACAGGTATTCATGTAAAATTTATTATCAATTTACAAAGTATGTTGAACCTATGATAACTAATGATTGTCTAGACAACTACATTTTTAGAGATGACTATAATTTCTATCATTCAAACCCTGCTCTATCATCATCTACTGAACATTATTCTGAAGAGAAGGTCATAGTGTTTTATGATCACAAGGTAATCACAAAAGAACAAGAAAGTAATCAATCTTCTAACAGAGGAGTAGTAATAGATATGCAGCTTTTTCCTGAAGATCAGGGGTTTTCTGATTTTAGTTTCAAAGATCCAGTAGAAACCTTCATAGAATTATACCTTTCAGAAAATTTGAAAGTTTCAGACTTCTTAAGCTTCCACATATTTCCTGTTGAGATTGGTTTTGTGAAAGATTTTTATTCACTGTTGTTGCATTTCAAAAATTAGGTATTAATCAGTGAGAATGATGAAAACATTTCAGTATTAAAATTGCTTGGTTCAATTCTATGGAAATCAACCTTTACCTAACCAAATCACAGAGTTGGTTAGGGTAGATAGGATAGGAAATAAGCTCGCTTCCCAAGCATTTATTTTCTTTCACTTTACAGTAGATGCAGCAGTTACCTTGTGTGAATAAAGGCATTCTTGAAAATGTACAGAGATCTTTACACAGGTCATGAAAGATTTTTATAAAGAGGTGAATGGATGACTCTATGCCCAATGGAATGTTGACTCCATGCCTAATGGAATGCTAACTCCATGCCCAATGGAACAATAGAGACTAAGTTATGGATTTTATTTTTCCAGAAAAGGCATTAGATCTATGGTTCTTGGAAACCTAGCAGGGAGGTCTCCATCCCAGTTGGAGCCAGATGTTAGTGATCAAAAATGATTTGCTAATTATTTTGATATCTCATGATAAATCATTATAAGGTAGAAGATTTATTTATAAATATTAAGAGCTTTGCGACAAGCTCTTAGAACTATATCATTCCAACACATAAATCAAATTGCATTTCAAAATAGACCAAAAAATGATTTTTAGCTTTCGGTGGCTAAGTGGTAAAATTACAAGGTTGTGAGCCACTGAAAGTTAGGGCTTTCAGCGGCTAAATTAGATTTTCAAGGGGAAATGAGCCATCGAAAGTGCAGAAGAGTTTGTTTTTACTATGCTGAGTCATGATTTTCAAATGATGGTTCTGAGCGACTGGAGAATAATTTTGAGAAATAGGCGGAGGATTTTGTTACTTACACATCAAAGAACAATAACCTCTCTAAATTTTCCTACAGGTTTCATATATTGGGAGAATCGAATTCATCTCTGAGCCCTAATTTTCGGATCTCGGAATTTCCCTGTTTGACACATGTTTTTGAAATGCAGATCTCGAGAAAATGAAAATGAATCTCAAATAACTAAGAGAGTTTTTTTCTCAAAACAAAACAATATGAAAAATCCTCTTCCAGTTTGTACACAGTTGTTTGATTTGAGAGATATAGGTCAATCTTTGAGCAGCATATTTCCATAAATTTATGTCTTTTCCAGCCACCTCACAAATTCGAATTTGAGATAAGAAAAGAGGTTATCAGATCCATCTTTTGAGGATCTTAAGACTGATTTGTAAAGCTTATTTAAATCCCACAGAGACATAGTTCAACAGAGGAGAACAGTCTGAGGACTGTGGTTCTATTCTTGAAGACTTGTACATTTCATCCTTTGGAGATGTCCATTAATATATCTTGACATCGAGCTTCTTTCACTGTGTTACTTAGTTTTCCATTTCCTTTCTTTCCAAGTTTATGTATATTCAATGACAGAAGGTTGTCATCCCATCTCTTCATTGGTATACTAAAATTAAACACTTTTCTTCTGATGTTTGTTTTAATGCTAGATAGTTGTTATCCTATTGGTGCATTCATAAGCTAAAGTTGCAAGTATTTACCTGTTGAGTCTGGCCATATATTATATGCAATCTTATATATGTTTTTGTTGGTGTGAAGATTATTTTACCTATCATTACTGGCCATCCACATATACTATTGTATAGGTATTTCTGTTAGCATAATAGGTCTTCTCCATGTTTCCACAGATTAAGTTAAAACTTTATGAGTTACATAGTTGAAAGCCTTGGTCTTTCAAGTGACTGATGTATTTCTAAATGGATATGAGTTTAGAATGTCATCCAATCTTATCCTCTTTTCCTCCACATTATTGATCTTTTTAAAGTTACCAAGATTACACCCTTCTACAGTCGAGGAGTGATTTCTTAGAGTGATAACAAAATGGTGTCATTGCTGGGGAACGAAATTGAAAGCAGAGTGTCCCTGGGAGAACGACATAGATTTGTTTCTTGATGGTAGACAAGAGACAGACATAATATTCGACTGTAATCATTTTCCTGGCAACTCCACATTAAAGACTCCACTGCGGAGGATCCGGTTGATAAAAGATGAAGAGGCTGAATTCAAAATCCAGGTATCAGTTCATTAGTTTTCTTCATGAAATGTTGTTGTTCTTTATTATCTCCTTCATATCTTTCCCTTCACATGTTAAAAGAATTATCCTCTGTTTTGTATATTATGAGGATTATCAGACTTCTTTTATATATCCATCTTTAGAAGAATATTTACAGCCTTCTTGCATTGTAGATGTTGATTCATTCATTTTTCCTCGGCCTGCTCATAAAGATGACCATTGTATTTCATTTCCTTTAGAATTTGATCAGCCATGTGATCTTGAAGAAATTAAAATTGTTTCCAAACCCAGTGAGATTTCAACTCCTCTTGCCATAACTTATGAATCTTGTCAACAACTTGCTATCTCTCATGATAAGCCCACATCCTTTCAAATCAAAATCAAGATGAAGATGTTTAAGCCTTTAAAATTGCCTTCTCTTCTCCATCCTTATCCTCTTGACTATTATGAATATCTACCTCGGTTTTCTGGAGAGAATCAAGATTCAGTTAAAAGACATTTGGAATCCTTTGAATATTTCACTGATTGTTTTCAGATTGATCATGAAGATGTGATCATGAGATTTTTCTCTAAATATTTGATCGGATATGTTGTTGTTTGGTTTAAGAGTCTGAGAGATGATTCCATTGAGTCTTGGATCGAATTCTCTAATTTGTTTGTGAAGCATTGGGGTGAACATAAATCACCAGATTCTTACCTTGTTGATTTCTATGCTTTGGAGAGAGAACAAAATGAAACTTTGCTTGCTTTTAATCGATTGTTTTGCAGCATATACTATGCTATGCCTTTGTAGATCAGACCCACAGAGATAGCTACCATGATATATTATGTGATGGGACTGTAGTCAAAACTTGCCCTTCTTCTGCTAGAAAGGAAATCTTCGTCATTAAACATTTTGTTTGAAGATGCTTTAGAGGTGGAGGAAAACATTTGTGCTTCAAGGAGAATCCCAAAGCAGGTTGATTTTGAAAACCATCATCTACCTGAGCCAGCAGAATGTCGGAACATTTCATATTTTGAACAGGAAGGTAATGATTATGTGGCAGATTTTGAGCAGCAGTAGGCAGCTGAAATTGTTTCAGATTGTGAATCAGATTCTTCAACATTTGCAGAGCATTCCAGAGACAGGTATTCATGTAAAATTTATGATCAGTTTATAAAGTATGTTGAACCTATGATAATTAATGATTGTATGGAAAACTACATATTTAGAGCTGACCATAATCTCTACCATTCAAACCCTGCTCTATCATCATCTATTGAACACTACTCTGAAGAGAAGGCCATAGTGTTTGATGATCACAAGGTAATCACAAAAGAACAAGAAAGTAATCAATCTTCTAACAGAGGAGCAGTCATAGATATGCATCTTTTTCCTGAAGATGGGGAGTTTTCTTATTTCAATTTCAAAGATCCAATATCAGCCTTCATAGAATCATACCTTTCAGAAAATTTGAAAGTTTCAGGCTTCTTAAGATTCCACATATTTCCTGTTGAGTTTGGTTTTGTGAAAGATTTTTATTCATTGTTGTTGCATTTCAAAAATTAGGTATTCATCAGTGAGAATGATGAAATCATTTCAGTATAAAATTTATTGGTTGGATGCTATGGAAATCAGCCTTTACCTAACCAAATCGCAGAGCTGGTTAGGGTAGATAGGACAGGAAATAATCTCGCTTCCCAAACATTTCTTTTCTTTCACTTTACAACACATGCAGCAGTTACCTTGTGTGAATAAAGGCATTCTTGAAGATGTACAGATATCTTTACATAGGTCATGAAATATTTTCAGAAAGAGGTGAATGGATGACTCTATGCCCAATGGAATGTTGACTCCATGCCCAATGGAACACTAGAGACCAAGTTATGGATTTTATTTTTCCAAGAAAGGCATTAGATCTGTGGTTCTTGGAAACCTCGCAAGGAGGTCTCCATCCCAGTTGGAGCCATATGTTACGATCAAAAATGATTTTCTAATTATTTTGATATCACATGATAAATAATTATAAGGTAGAAGATTTATTTATAAATCTTAAAAGCTTTGAGACAAGCTCTTAGAACTATATCATTCCAACACATAAATCAAATTGCATTTCAAAATAGACCAAAAACTGATTTTTAGCTTTCGGTGGCTAAGTGGTGAAATTACAGGGTTGTGAGTCGCCAAAAGTCAAGGCTTTTAGCGGCTAAATCATATTTTCAAGGGGAAATGAGCTGCCGAAAGTGCAGAAGAGTCTATTTTTACTATGTTGAGTCATCATTTTCAAATTATTATTCTGAGCGACTGGAGAATCGTTTTGAGAAATGGGCGGAGGCTTTTGTTACTAACACATCAAAGAACAATAAACTCTCTCAAGTTTCCTACAGGTGTCATATATTGGGAGAATCGAATTCATCTATGAGCCCTAATTTTCGGATCTTGGAATTTCCCTGTTTGACACGTGTTTTTGAAATGTAGATCCTAGGAAAATGAAAACGAATCTCAAAGAACTAAGAGATTTTTTTTCTCAAAACAAAACACTATACAAAATCCTCTTCCAGATTGTACACAGTTGTTTTTATTTGAGAGATATAGGTCAATCTTTGAGCAACATATTTCCATAAATTTATGTCTTTTCCAGCCACCTCACAAATTCGAATTTGAGAGAGGAAAAGAGGTTATCAGATCCATATTTTGAGGATCTTGAGACTGATTTGTAAAGCTTATTTAAATCCCACAGAGACATAGTTCAATGGAGGAGAATAGTCTAAGGATTGTGGTTCTATTCTTGAAGACTTGTACATTTCATCCTTTGGAGATGTCCATTAATATATCTTGACATCGAGCTTCTTTCACTGTGTTACTTAGTTTTCCATTTCCTTTCTTTCCAAGCTTATGTATATTCAATGACAAAAGGCTGTCATCCCATCTCGTCGTTGGTATACTAAACTTAAATACTTTGCTTCTGATGTGTGTTTTAATGCCAGATAGTTGTTATCCTATTGGTGCATTCATAAGCTAAAGTTGCAAGTATTTACCTGTTGAGTCTAGCCATATATTATATGCAATCTTATATATGTTTATGCTGGTGTGAAGAGTATTTTACCTATAATTACTAGCCATCCACATATACTATTGTATAGGTATTTTTTTTATCATAATAGGTCTTCTCCATGTTTCCACACATTAAGTTAAAACATTCTGAGTTACATAGTTGAAAGCCTTGGTCTTTCAAGTGACTGATGTATTTCTAAATGGATATGAGTTTATAATGTCATCCGATCTGATCCTCTTTTCCTCCACATAATTTTCTTTTTAAAGTTACCAAGCTTACACCATTCTACAGTCGGGGAGTGATTTCTTGGAGTGATAATAGGTGGTACAATACTTCCTATCATACGGCCACTAAAATGACCCCATATGAAGTGGTGTATGGACAAATACCACCGACAGTCACTACCTATCTTCTTGGCACAGCCAAGGTTCAATCTATAGATACAATGTTGCAAGGTCATACAACCACTCTAGTGGCTTTGAAGGATAACCTTCACATGTCCCAAAATCGCATGAAGCAACAGGCAGACCAACATCGTTCAGAAAGGGTTTTTCAAGAAGGTGATTAGAGAATTATCAGGCTCCGACCTTACAAGAAAACATCTCTCAAAGATCAGGGACATCACAAATTGGAACCTAAGTTTTATGGACCCTACCAAATCATCAAGTTTATTGGTTATGTGGCTTACAAATTTGTCCTTCCTTCTACTTCCAAAATACATCAGGTGTTCCATGTTTCCTGTCTGAAGAAAGTAGTGGCCAGAATTGCAGATTCCAAACCATCATGTTGGTATTAGATGAAGAAGGTTCCCTGTGGCTCCAACTATAAGAAGTTATCAATAACCGTGAACATCAGTTGCATGTCCGCACTATCAAGGAAGTGTTGATCAAGTGGAATAACACAACACTAGAGGAGATGACCTGGGAACCTGCGAACCTGCGACCATACTTCAGTAGTTTCCGCACCTGCAACCTTGAGGACAATGTTGCTTTTGAAGGGGGAAGGCATGTTAGAATCCGATCCTAACCCATTTTTAGGGGTCATTAGTTGATAGGATCTGTTTTCTATTTAATAAAGGCCAACATTTATTAATAAGGCCTAATAAATAAAGAAGAATAAGTCATTGTAAGAAGACCTAATAGAAGTTTTAGCTTCTAGAAAGATCTTCCTCTAGAAGTTTCCTTAGAAGGTAGAACTAGTATAAAGAGGCATTGGATATTTTCTCTTAGAGATTATTGTAATAGAGCTCTGCTCTACTAGAGGTTTCCCCCTCGAAGGCAAGTGAACATTGCTATCATAACAAAGTTTCTCTTCCTGGTGAATATTCTGATGTTATTCTAGTGTTCTTCTGATATTTTTATGGATATATCATTATTATTATGTCATTGCTTGCTAGATATTTTTTGTTCTGCATAATATAGTGTATCAAGAATATTGCACATGTCGTGTTGCCACATCAACATGTTCATGTCATGCTGACGTCAACATTGTATGGACTTTGCCAGATTTCCATGTTTGGCGAAAATTTCAAATGGCCATAACTTTTGAATCTGTAGTCTGTTTGAGGTGTCCTTTGTGCCATTGAAAAGATTTCATCGAGCTCTTCGACTTGGTGTTGTTTTCATATAATTTTGGGCACTTTGATTTTTGGCCATTTTTTTTTCAACTGAGGAGGATCCAGCCTCCAACTACATGGACTCGGGTACAGGATTCTTGCTTGGTGTACCACAAAGCTCGAGGTGAAGCTTCCAACATTTCTTGATCTAGTGACCACTCATTTGGAAGTGATTGCAATAGTGACCTCGATCCTTCCTTGAGCCAGAGATGAAACTTTCTCACAAAATGTGGTACATGCTCCCTGGAGCATTGAAACCCAAAGCAGCCTTCTCTTACAGAAAGAACTTAAGGTTGTCACATAAGTGACATTTCTTTAGACACTAGAAGGACTACATTCCTCACCATTCCAAGCTCTCTCTCCAAGGGGCCTAAAGGGGCCTCCCTCCACAATACTTACATAAGAAATTTATATAGTTTCTATCTCTCCATAATTCAAGGAGACAAGATCCACAATTTTAGGATCTAATAACAACTCAAGGACAAAAATGAGAAAGCATCTCGACCAACCTTAACTTCCCCTTGATACTAGCAAGCTACTTGGGATATAATAAGGATATCAAACCAGCTCATGAGACTCTTAACCTCCTCCTAAAATTAGGAAACTAATTTTTGAGGTGGATTCTCACACAAAACTAATTTTCCCTTAAAACTAGGAAACTAATTTGTGAGGTGGATTCTCACACAAAACTAATTTCCCCTTAAAACTAGGAAACTAATTGTGAGGTGGTTTATCACACTTAATTTTAATTTCCTTTTTACAAATTAAATGAAAAATACATGAGCATATTATGCTCAAAAATATTAATCTTTTTTACAATATAAAGCATTAAACATTCCTTTTAAACTTTGTCACGTATCATCAATCATCATTTTAATGAATTTTTTTTCCATGGTGTGCAAAGTAATCAATCCTTGTGTAGATATCCTCCTGGATCACAAAGGAAAGGGTAAATCACTTTGAAGGCATTTTCAATGAAGATAGGAAGGTTAACATAGCGGATATTGTTCGTATGACGTCATATTTTCCCAACTTTGTGGATAAACAAGAAAATGTATCTCTAATGGATGATGTTACAAAGAATGAACTGCGAGAAGTTTTAGGCAATTTCGATAAAAACAAGAGCCCTTTCCAGATAATTGTCCAATTGAATTCTTTTTAGGATTTATAGGTGTCATTGAGGATGATTTTTTGATGATTGTGGAGGAATCAAGGACATCCAGGAGGATGTTAGCAACTTTCAATGCCACTTTTATTGCACTAATTCCTAAATTTGATAATCTTTCGATCTTTGAGGAATTCAAACTCATATCCCTCTACAGATGCATTTACAATATTATTGCAAAGCTCATAGCTTGGAGGGTCAAACATTTGTTGTCCAAGACCATTTCTAATGAATAGTTTGGTTTTATAAAATAAAGACGAATCCACAAAGTTGTTGGAGTGGCTCCAAAGATTTTTCATTCAATAAATACAAAGAATATGAAAGAAACAATGGATCTCTCAAAATATTATGACGGGGTGCACTAGCTTTACCTGCGGTTTATGTTAATTCACCTAGAATTTTGTATCCAATTTGCAAACTAGGTAATGAATTGTATCTCTTCATTTTCCTTTGCTATATTGATAAATGGTTCTGCATGTTCATTATACAAACCCAAATGAGGGCTTATACAAGGTTGTCCCCTCTCTCCACTACTATTTATGATTGTGGTAAAGGGTTTAAGTAGGGTGCTTGGAGAGGCAACAAGAAATGCTCTTTTTAAGGGAATTTTGGTGGGACGAAACCTATATCTCTCACGTCTACATTTTGTAGATAATATTTTATTGTTTTGTGATTGATCTAGGTGAGATGCAACAAAGATGAAAGAAAGTATTAATATTTATTGCATTGTGAGTGGGATGGTAATAAATGTGAGAAAATCTACTATTTCTTGTATGGGAATGCATGAAAATGATAAGACGTTGTTCACTTAATTGTTTCCTTACCAGCAAGTAGAGTTACATGCAAGATTGTGATACTTGGGATTTTACTTAAAACACAATTATTATGGTAAGAGGAATTGAAATCGGTTGATTGATAAAGTAGAAAAGAGACTTTCAATGTGGTTTAAATGTTGTTTATCTCGCAATGGCAGGGACATTCTAGTAAAATTTGTCCTTGAACCAATTTAAATCTATTGGATGGTGCTTGCCTATATTCTGAAGGGAGTCTTATAAGTTTTAAGGAGCATCAATTCCAGGTTCATTTGGTCTAGCGATAAGGATAAGAAAGGCACAACTTTGGTAAAATGGAAAAATCTAGCTATTACAAAGGAGATGGGCATAAACAATGCCCGCTTGTTTGAAAAAACATTGGTAGAAAAGAGTATATGGATATTAATTCTAGATAAGGGGCTCTAGTGTTATGTGATTTGTTAGAAACACTTAGACCCTTTGTCTATGGAACATTGGATACCTACTCCTAATAAATTATTCCAACAAGGATCCATTATGTGAAAGGCTATGGTTATGACTTTCCTTTTGATTGGAAGTTTATTCGTATGGCGGGTTGGGAATGGTCAAAAGGTTAGACTTTGTGACAAATCTTGGGTGGAGGTTGGATTAGACTTGAGACTACCTAAAAATATCATTTTGGCATTAAGAGAAAAGATCCCGACCTTCTTGAACCAATTTGCAAATCATGAAAACTCCTCGATTTGGAGGCAAGAGTGGAAGAGTATAGGGGTGATTGGTGTTTCAAGGGATAATGCAAATATGTGGGATCAATATGTAGCTAATCTAAGAAGAAGCCATGTGAGACTAAATGGAGAATATGATGAACTAATCTAGTCTAAAAATCCCTTGCTGGGATACTACTCCCAAAGCTCAGATACATGGCCCTTAGTGGTGAAGAGGGAGTACAAGAATCATGATGGTGGTGGAAAAATATTTGGAGATTCAAGTGCCCAGTAAAAACTAGAATATTTATTTGGTTTGTTCTTAAGGAAAAAGTCTTAAATTGGCAAAACTTGCAAAAAGCAAGGGCTTGGTAGATGTTGTTTGTGTGATTCTTCCAATGAGTTAACCTTTGATTTATTTGTCAGTTGTTCATTTTCTACACTTGTGTGCAGGGAAGTAATGACAATAATTTGACTCAATGCTTCTTGGAGTGGTCCAACAATGGAAGAATGCCTCAAAATTTGGTGCGGGAATTTGACCTTAAAACCATATAAGGATTTGCCTCTCATTATTTAGGGTGTATGGTTGGACAAAAATGCAATCCTATTTGATGAAAAATATATTACGCCTATAGAGTGTGCACCTCAGAGTTTATCCATATTAAAAAAAAATTCACAAGTGAGTAAAGAAAAAGCCCCCAAATAGATTGTTGAGAGAATCATTGACAAAACAAGAGCATGGGATTTCTTTGATAATTTAACACAAGGTAAGCCCAAGGTTGGTGGAGTTGGAGGTGTCTTGTACCTATATTAAATCCATGTCTTCAGATCCAACATTGGAATTAGGAGTGGATCAAATAATTACGCTAATCCCATGACACTAAAGCTTTTTCTTATGATTGTTGTTGAAAAAGAGGTTAATAAGTGTTGAGAATTATAGCTTGGACAAGGACTTTCGCACAGGTTATATGTTGATCCAATTTTATGAGCGAAACTAAATGAAAACATGGATCTATAATATTAATATAGAGATAAAGTGAATAATAACAAAGATACAATAAAACTTGACTTCTATTAAATGAGAAATATGTTGAAATTGTAAAAATACAGACTAAAATAAGCTTGCTAGAATGGTAGCAGATTATCTCTTAGAAGAGATGTGACGGTTACGCTCATTCGCAAGAAGATGAGTACAATGAGGCTCCAAAATCCTTTTTACATCAAACATGAATTCCAAAAACCTAGACATCCAAAAACCTAACCTTAGGAGATGAAGCGTCAAAAGTCATGTGGGCCTCGTTGGGCTAAGTTGGTACATCAACTTCCCAGGGTCGTAACTTTTGCATAAGATCTTTGTTTTAGGCGCACAATGGCCCGTTGGAAAGGTCTATCTGAGGACTAAAAATTATGTCATCACACTCTAAATTTTTCTAGAGTGTGACTGTGGCAGGCCCAAAAAAGGTTGTTTAGGGCCTCAAAACAACCCTGAAAGTTTAGGACCTGAAAAGCTAGAAAAAAACTGCCAAGATAAAAAATGTAACTGCCAAAATGAAAGTAGTATGTGAGCCAGCTAGAATAGGTGGGTGGCCACCAATATCCACCAGGATCAATCCTCCCTCCTTAGGAAGCAATGGTCTCCATTGCGTTGAGTTCCCCCATCAGATGAGGAAACTTCTGTTGAATTTGGCCCCAGGTGAGCCACTTTCCATGGTGCAAAATTTGCCTTGCTTTGACAACCCGATAAAGTTGAAGATTATATTGGTGAGTGCCCTTGACCTGTGAGTCCAAAATCTAATCAGTGGATGTCTATCCATGTAGTCATGGTTGAGCTCTATGGATGTCAATTGTTTTGTTATCTCTAAGGTGTCCAATAAGGGTGGAAAGTATGGTCTAAGGACGTCCACATTAAATACTGAGTATGTTGAGCACAAAATCATTGTCCTTGACAACCTTGGTGATGGTGTAAGGTCCATAATGGAGTGGATGAAAATTCTGATGGGGTCCTCTAAGGTGTTATTTTGCAAGTGCAACCAAAATTTATTTCCCACTTGAAACTTTTGTGGCACCCAGTGTTGATCATGGTGCTACTTGTACTTGGCATTGGACTTCTACAAAATATTTTGAACATCTTGGCGAATGTGCTGGATTTGTTCAATGAAATGAGTGTATTTTTTGGCTTTGGTTTTCACATGGGGTGATTCTTCCTATGTGGACGCAAGGGGTAGTGCAACATCCATGGGGCCCAATGGTTGAAATCCCATCTCCACCTGAAAGGGGTTGTGGTCGGTTGAGCTATGTGTGGCTTTGTTGTAACTATGTTGAACATAGAGAAGACTCCCATCCCATGTGCGTGGATGCTTAGAATTGTACATGCTCAAAATATGCATGATCATCATGTTGACAACCTCGATTTGGCCATCTATTTGGGGGTGGAAGGCCATGGATTTGGTGAGCTTGGTGTCCAGCTGTGACTAGAGGATTGACTAGAACGTGTTGAGGAACCAGATGTCCCGATTGGAGATAATGGTTTGTAGTATCCCAAAATGTACCCACACTTTCTCGAAGAAAAGCTTGGTAGTGAACTCTATTGTGATGCTCTTCTTGCAAGTGACAAGAACCGCCATCTTGGAAAATCAATCAACAACCATGAAAACACAGTAATTTCCCTGCTTGGTTGAAGGAAGGCTTAACATGTAGTCCATCAAGATGGATTCCCAGGGCCTGTCAAGACTATGCAGATGGGTGTACATGCTTTGTTTCTTAATGGTCGGTTTGGAAATGGTGCAGGTCATGCATGACCTGATATACTTGCTAACATCATGTCATATTTTTGGCCATTAGAAACATTGTTGCAGCACTGCCACTATCTTCTCTATGCCGAAGTGTCTTGTCACGTGACTGTAGTGAGCTTCCCAAATCAGATTTACTCGCTCACTTGATGGAATGCAGAGATGGAACAGATGGAACAACTCATCCTATAGATGAAAATCAGTGACAATTGTGTTTGTGCCCAACATCTAGTAGGTAGTGGCGAAGTCAAAATCTCGCTTATAGAGTTCGGGCCATCCATAGGTATCATGTCCATAGGAGTGTAACATCGTGGTTAGTACGAACACTAGAGGTTGGATGAGGAAATCAAAAATGCAGTTGGTGTTCCCTGTCTTATCCTTGATGTTGAGATGGAACTATTGCAAGTATGTGGACCATTTTTTATGGCAGTCATTCTGCAATTTTCCTTGTGTCTACATGAACTGTAGAGACTTACGATCAGTGTGGATGACTCTCTCCTTCCCGATAATGTAATGCCTCCACTGGCACCAGTATTATACAATGGAGTACATTTCTTTGTCATATGTGTGATACTTATGGACAATATTTGATAGCGTCTCACTATGATAGGCCACCGGATTTCCATGTTGATTGAGAAATGCGCCCATAACATAGTTTGAAGCATCTATCTCAGTCTCAAAATGTTGTTGCAGGTCAGGTAACGAGAGCATCGGAGTTGAGAACAAACGTTGCTTCAAATCATCGAATGATTTATGTTGCGACTGGCCCCACACGAATTTTTTCTTGCCACCACCCCTCGTCACTTGGCTAAGGGCCCATGCAATGTGGGAGACTCCAAACATGAACCTGCGATAAAAATTGGCAAGGCATAAGAAGCTCTGAATCTCAATGAGTGTGATTGGGGCTGGCCAATCATGGATTCCCTGGATCTTGGCCATATCGACATGCACCCCATGCTCATCAACAATGTATCCTAGGTATTGGACCATGTTCATGTCAAATGAGCATTTTTCCAAATTTGCATATAGCTTGTGTTGTCGTAGAGTGTGCAAAACCTGTTGAATGTGATGCAAGTGTTTCGCCCAATTATTGTTGAAGATGAGGATCTCATCTAAATACACCACCAAAATATAATTGGTGAAAGGCCACAAGATATCGTCCATCATCCTCATGAAAGTTGTTGGGGCATTTTTCAAGCCAAAGAGCATGACCAACCATTCAAAAATACCTTCTTTGGAATTGAAGGAAGTCTTCCATACATCGATCTACTCTATTGAGACCTGGTGGTATCCGAACTTAAGATCAATATTACTGAAGTATTTGGCGCCCTTGAGCTGGTCAAGGAGATCATCAATTCAAGGAATTTGGTATTGGTTCCTGGTTGTGATTTTATTTAGGGCTTGGTAATCAATACAGAGTCGCCATGACCCATCTTTATTCTACACAAGAACAATTGGGCTTCCACAAGGTGATAATCTTGGGTGGATGTGCCCCTTTTTGAGCAGCTCTTGGATCTGGTTCTTTATTTCCTCATTTTCTGACAGAGAGGGATGATAGACTAGCCCATTGGGTAGCGGTGTGTCGGGGGTCAGATCAATTGAGGACCAAACAGTGCAGAGGTACCCCAATGGGTGAGGAGAAGATGTCTTTGTATTCATCCCTGACCTTATCCACTTGCTTATGCTACGTGGATAGACCTATCACGGAGGCCATGGATGTGGCTGTAACCTTCTGCTGACTTTGAGCATGAATCATGAAGAAGACAAACTTCCCAGTCTAAGAGATGACCTTCCTGCATTACTTGGCAGAGATCAAGGAAATGGAGGTAGATGGGACTACCTATAGTATCCTATATAATTTCTTTCCCAAAGTAATAATAACACTATGAGGCCTAGACTCATATATAGCATGATGTTTCCATAAATAAGGTTTTCCCAAAAGAACATCACAAACTTCAAGGGGGGTGACATCACACAATACCTCATCTTTGAAGGCATTTATGTCGTAGTTCAGGAGGCATTGTTGGATGACGCAAAGATCACTCACTTGGAAGAGCCATCCTATGGTGTACAATTGTGGGTGTGGTGATGTCAGCAAGGCCAACCACTTGATGACCTCTATTGAGATGAATTTATTCTGGCTACCGCTATCAACGATGAAGAGTAGTGGAGTATTCTTCACCCACATTTGTGAATGAAAGAGGCACTCACCTTCCTCTGGTTCATCAGGTTCGTCGAGATGGACCCTAGTGGTGGTAGCAATAGTGGCACTAGATTCTGCTTCAATGCTCCACCTCCCTTTTTCTGGGTCTAACTCGGATTTAGAGCCTTCATCCGATTCATATACTTTCACCTAGGCCACCAATGACCACTTTGAGTGGAATTTAGCGATGTTATGCTAGGGGCTCTTATGGAACTCGCACAATTTCCCAATGTCTTTCTTTTTCTTCCCATTGTCCTTCTTTGTTTGCAATTTGGACTGGTTGTCCCGAGGTTGTCCATCCTTGCTCTACCCTTTTTTTTGTGGGTTGGGGTCACAGTTTCCCTTCTTCTACTATAAGGGGTTTGCAAACCCAAACTTTCGCGTCTTTAGTTTAAGCTTCTACTTGATTTTGACATCATATCGATAGGTCGCTCCCAAGGATGAAATGTACAGAAACTCCATTTATTTATGGATGTATCTATGTAGGCCACTGCAGTACTTGATAACTAGATGTTGCTCAGAGTCTTTGATACCCAACTTGGCATGCAAGGCATGGAAGACATTGGTGAACTTTGGCACTATTTGGTCCCTTTCCTACTGCAGTGTGATCCATCTTGTATATAAGTCGTCATAACTTTCAAGAGGGTATTATTGTTCCTTAATAGCATCCCTGAAGGAACCCCATGTGGATGCAACTACAAATAATGTAGATCCCTATGTTTCCTTTTGCTCATAGAAATTCTCCCACCAATATTTGACATGGGGGATGGCCTTGAGGAGAAAAAATGTAATCTTTTCTCTATTGGAAAGGTTGTGGACAGAAAAATACCCTTCTAGAAGGTTTAACCATTTTTCTACAACATCCGCATCTATTTGAGCTTCAAATATAGGAATATCAAAATTGATTTTTACCTTGAAGGGGGTGGTGCCTCCGCTTGAGGGAGATGTGTCACCTGTTGGCAGTCGTCGAAGGATTTACACAAAGTTATCCATCATCTTGTTCCTTTGTCGCGAGAGGGATTCCTCAAACAACAGTTTAAAGGGATCTCCTACCCCATCATCTCTCTTTTATTCCCCCATGGGTGTATTTTGGGTTTTATGCGAGGCCTATCTTGCAAAGGCTCAATTGGGTCAAGTCCCAACTGCTTATACCCTGACCTCGTTGGGGACATGCATAGAGAAACAAATGAAGAGAAGACCGCTATGATACCACTGATCTGAATTTATGAGCGAAACAAAATGAAAACAAGGATCTATAATATTAACATAGAGATATAGTGAATAATAACATAGATACAATAAAACTTGACTTCTATTAAAAGAGAAATATGTTGAAACTATAAAAATGCAGACTGAAACAAGCTTGCTAGAATGGTGGTAGCTTATCTCTGAGAAGAAATGTGACAGATACATTCATTTGAAAGAAGATGAGTACAATGATGCTACAAAATAATTTTTACATCAAACATGAATGCTAAAACCCTAGACATCCAAAAACATAACCCTAGGAGACGAAGCGCCAAAAGTCATGTGGGCCCCGTTGGGGTAAGTTGGTACATCAACTTCCTAGGGTCGTAACTTTTGCATACGATCTCTTTTTTAGGTGCATGATAGCCCATTGGAAAGGTATATATGAGGACTACACATTATGTCATCACAGCTTTATATATATTGAGACTATGGTAGGTCCAAAAAACGTTGTTTAGGGCCTCTGAACAGCCCCGAAAGTTTAGGACCCGAAAAGCTAGGAAAAAACTTCCAAGATAAAAAATGTAACTACCAAGATGAAAGTTGTATGTGAGCCAGCTCGAAGAGGTGTGTGGCCACCGATATCCACCTGGATCATATGTGAATGTGTGAGTAGTTTGAGATATTTTCAAAAAGTAATTATATTTTTGAAAAGTAAATTCTATTTTGTAATTCACTTTAATTAAAAAGTGAAAGTATTATTCTTAGCAGTTGAGTCTAAAAAGTGTATTTCATCCATGGATGACTTAGATTAGGATTAATCTCAATTTTTGAAAAGTAAATTCTATTTTGTAATTCACTTTAATTAAAAAGTGAAACTATTATTCTTAGCAGTTGAGTCTAAAAAGTGTATTTCATGCATGGATGACTTAGATTAGGAATAATCTCAAAAATAGATTAGGGTTTTGGTCTCAGCTAAAACTATAAATATAGGTCAAGATAGAGTTCAAACACACATGAATAGTTGAACAACTGAGGGGGAGAGAGAGAGAGAGAGAGAGAGAGAGAGAGAGAGAGCATGCAACTAGAAAAAAGGTGTTTCTAGGTAGCATGTAGTTTGAGACAATAGTTCGTACAGATAGGTCGTATAGGCTGTCCTACGGGGCATACAACAATTTTCTATTGTTTTTGGTTTTTTCGAGCAAGTTGTACCTCTCAGTGAAGTTATATAATCTCAGTTCAGGGTGATTTCGATAATTGTGCAACTGTTGGTTTTAACCAACTTGTGGAGGTTTCCTTATAAGTTTTTCAAAATAAAAGCTAGTATTGAAGTAGTAATTACCTGTGTATGTGTGAAATTGATTTTTTGACTTCTACTATTTGATTTCCATCTATGTGATTTGATGTTATGGTCTAAAATTTATTTCTGAATTAATTAAATTCAACAATCCACTTGTTTGATTGACATCATAAGGACTGTAGTCACCTAGGGATTGGATTTTTCACATGGTATCAAAGATTATTTCTCCTACTGAGATTTTATAGGATTTCCTTTTGGTAATTCAACTACATGAAAGGACCAGCAATGAGAGGGTTTCAAATTTTCATTTTCAAATTTGGGAGTTTGAACATTAGATCTTAGAGATGGCATCAACTAACCTCAGGTTTGAGAACAGATTGGATGGTCTCTCGAATTTATTATCATGGAAGGTGAGGGTTACACTCTTACTAGAAGAGAATTATCTTTGGGATATTGTCAAGGAAGTTGCTACTCTGTCTATAGATCTACGGGATTTGGTAGCTCACATCAAGAGAGAAGTGAATTCCAAGTGGATGATATTGGATTTCATAAAGGATCATTTGACCTCTCATGTGTCCGAGAAGAAGACATCGAAAGATATGTTCAATTCCCTAGTTAGTCTCTATGAGAATCAAAACATAAACATTGCATAATAAACTCAAATCCATAGTGATGAAAAAATCAGACACAATCACCACTTACCTCATGAAGATCACCTAGATTTGTGATCAACTTGCGGCAACTGGGGAGAAGGTTGAAGTTGCAATAGTGAACATGTCACTAAATGGATTCACAACTTCATGGGAACCATTAGTCAAAATTATTTACGCTCGAGAAAACCTTCCTGAGTTTGAGAGGCTTTGGGATGACTGTATCTAGGAGCATACTCAGATGGAGTCAAAAGCTAGCAAGAAGGATAGTGATAAGAACCTATCTCTATTTGGCCAGTTAAATGAGGGAAAAGGTAAAGGACTCGAAAATGGTAAGGGAAAGAGTGAGGAGTCAACCTCACAACCATGAAAGAAAGACTTTAGTAAAATCAAGTGCTTCCTTTAGTCATAATAATAGTGATTATGCATCATGGTGTCCAAAGAAGAAGAAGGATAAAAGGAAGTAGTAGCAGAAGCAAGTAGCAACCTCTGCAGAAACGTAGATGAACAAGTTTGCTTCCAAGTTTGAGAAGGATTTCTCGTTGCTATCTTGCCTTTCTACCCATGCAATTCTCAGGAATGTGTGGTATGTGGACAGCAAGGAATCTCAACATATGACATCATCCCAATAGTTTCTTTCTAGTCTGAAGAAGTAGGACTTAGGACTATAGGTTGAGCTTGTTGATGATGACAAGTACCCAGTAGCAGAAGTTGGTGTTATTCCCTTCTAACTCATGTCAAGTAATTCTTTAGATCTTGACGATGTCTTGTTTGTTACAGGTCTCAAAAAGAATTTTCTTTCAATTTCAGTCATGGGGATAAGCACTTTACAGTTGAGTTCAAGAACCGAAAATTCCTCATAAGACCGAAGGATTTGAGCCCTGATACAAGGTAATAATGGTTAGAGAAGGTAATTTGTATAGGTTGCAAGTTGAACCTGTTCAATCCTTGGTGCATAATAGTGATAGATCATGCAAGTTGTGACACAAGAGGATAGGTAACTTGCATCATAGGGTGTTTCCTATTCTAAGGGAGATAGTCATAGGTCTTCCAAAGTTCATTATTGAACAACATGGTGTATGCAAAGGATGCACGCTTGACAAGCATGCCAAGGCTACTTTCCCAAACAGTGAGCATAGGTCTAAGGGGATTCTATACCTAGTACATTTGGATGTTTATGGACCGATGTTAGTAGTGTCAATAATAGGAATCATGTATTATGTTCCCTTTATTGATGATTTCCCTCACAACACTTGGATGTATTTTTAAATACCAAAGGTGAGGTCTTTAGCAAGTTTTGTGAATTCAAAGATATAGTTGAAAACCAAACAGGAAGAAGATCAAAGTCTTGATATTAAACAAAGGAGGAGAGAATACCTCCAAGGAGTTCAAGCATCAAAGGTTTTTACAAGGAGGCAGGAATCAAGAGGAAGCTAACAGTTTTGTACAACCCATAGTAGAATGGGGTTGCAGAGAGGAAGAATAAATCCATCATATGGGATACTAAGGCCATGATAAAAGGCCAAGAATTTCCCATTTTTCTTTGGGCATAGGCATGCAACACATCAGTATACATCTAGAATCGGTGTTCTCACAGGATCTTGGACAAGACATCAAAGGAGACATTCACTAGTGTGAAATCAGATGTGATTCATTTTCGCATATTTGGTTGTCTAGTTTATATCCATGTACCAATAGAGAAGAGGACCAATTTGGAGCAGTCCAACAAGAAGGGTTTATCTATGGGTTACAATGAGACTGCAAAGGCTTACAAGGTTTTTATTCTAGAGTAAGGAAGACAGTAGTGATCCAGGATGTAAAGTTTGAGTAAGACCTTGAATCCAAAAAGTCCCATGAGCCTATTCCAGTGACAGAGGATGAAGAGAAAGAATGTTTTAAGGTTGAGCCGAGTTCACTAGTGATTTCCAGGGTAATACAATATATTTTAGATGAACAAGGGGAGATAGGATCCCCTTCCACTTTGTTGATGTTTGGACAACATAAGGAACACATTCTCTAAAGATAATAATTAATAATATAATTATTATTGATTATTATATATATTATATAATAAGTAAATGATAATAACAAATAGTTATTGATTATTCAAGGGACGCATCCTTTCATGCATGGTCACCTTATGTTCCCTATATATGGAACACTCATTATTGTAATAATACATCTATTATATCTCATATGAAGAAAACTAACATGGTATCAGAGCGGGACTGGGCTCGACTCCCTCATGGGAGGGCCCATGAAAATGAGAGATAGCTTTCTATGATACATATAAGCAGGGTAATGTACAACCCTCTACGTGATATAATAATATCAGTTATCTTTCCAATGGCTCGTTGAAACCCTTGAACAACTCAATCATCCACATGAACAACTCAATCGTCGGGTTCAAGAGATTGTTTCCAATTCCTTGGCTTTAAAGAGAGGACGCTGCCATGCAAGGTGAGCAATTTTATCCTAGTCAATGATGCCAATAATATAAATTAAAGAACAAGTGTTTTCTCAGATTTAGTTGTTGTTCACAAAATCGATGGGTTTGAGAGGCACACCACACGTAAGTGGAGCGATTTCACAAACTCATCATATTTCAAGTAATTCCAAACTATTGTGCTCCAATTCGCCATTAGTGCAAACATGAATAATGGACGACTACTGGGAAGACCAACCGCTTGGGGTCCATTCAGCAATTTATTTGAGCCATGCATTTGTGTTGTGCTTTCTAGAGGAGATTAATTTAGTGGCCATCAAGATTTTGACTGGGGCGTGATGTTCTCAAGTCATACAGTGCGATGGAGTTAGTAAAAGGAGGTGTTATATTCAAGTAGTCCTCCATCCCGGAGGTACGATTCTACACATACTCGGGCACGCTCTACCTTCTGCAGATCAACATACAAGAAATGCTTATTGAACTGCTTTTGCAGAACATGGTTGCCTTAGAGTTTAGCGATGCCAGCCATGGTGACTTCATGACGCGCTACATTGCGCTCTTGCACTGCCTCATCAACACACCCGATGACATTCGTGTGCTCAGTGAATCTGGCGTCATTGGTCAGCGAAGTCCAATGTTAGGAAACCAGGACATAGCCATAGCCGGTATGTGGAAAGGCATGTGTAATCCCTTCTTCACAGGACCATCCAATAAACTTGGCTCTGAACTCCACGAAGTGTTTCTCAGGATGTATTTCATCCATTAACCTATATCATTGAGATTTATTATTTTCCTTGAGATTTATTGTTTGTCAGTGTATTAAAACTTTGACTATGTATTGTTTGACCTAGTCAGAGATGAAGGAACCAAGATATCATGCCTTAGACATTCAGATAAAGGAACCAAGACATTGGTTTCATGAGAAAACCTTCATATGCCTTGGGGGACACTGGCTCCATAAGGGAACCTCGATATGCTTGAGACATTGGTTTCATGAGGGAACCTCAATATATCAAGTATGGTCCAAGATTACTTAGTATGATTAGCATTTACCTATGTTTATGTGGGTAGAGGCATCCATGACTGTAGTGTATGTTCAGAACATAAGTCCTCACAAGAATTTGAGGAACATGATTCCTGAGGAGGCCTTCACCAAAGTGAATTTTGAAGTTGGACACTTAAGAGATTTGGATGTCCAATATAAATTCATGTACCCAAGGAGAAAATGACCAAGCTAGACCCTTCAGGAAGAAAGGGTAAATTTGTGGGGTACAGTGAGTCTTCAAAGGCATACTAGATCTACATCCCTAGTCAGAGACAAATTGAGGTGAGCAGAAATGTTACCCTTAATGTAATGTCCCCCACCTCTTAGAGAGGTGATGAGGAGACTCAGTGGCCTGGGCACCCCCACTAGGTCATAGTATCACACTGAAAGGGGGAAAGTCAAGAAGTTAAAAGCTATATTTTTAAGTTGACTTAAGAAAGGAAAAGGAAAAAGGAGTAAAATATAACTCAACAAAAGAATAGAAGATTAACCCTAGGAGTTAACCTAACTCAACAGAGAATTAGAAGGAAAAGTATAAGTAAGAGGCTGGGGCGCACCTATTACTCATTCTAATTTTGGATTAGCATTTGCTATTGCTCTTGAGCATTCAATTTGAGGGTTTTGTTGTACAAACCCTTGTGAGCAACTCAGTGGTGAAATATCCACTCACCTTGTTCCGCAGCTTGGTCTCGGGGATGAAATATTCCTCCACACCATTCTTGTCTCAACCCATCTCCATCTAGCGCTTCAGAAGGTAGCAGGTCGTATTGTTCTTGTGTTTCCAGCAAGGGCACACCATCATCTAGAGGGAGGTTCGATCCAGCTTATCCTGAGGGTCAGGGGCCATTCCGACAGTTAGGTTTTGTTTGCAAGGGCAGGTCCATCAGTTTGAGGGATTTTCTGGAGGGTTATCATCATTCTACATTTTTCTGCAGATTGGGATGTCTTGGAGCCATAGGGGACGTCCTGTGATTCAGTAAAACTCAGATCTAGGGAGATCTGCTTGAGATCTGAGTCCGAAACTTCTCCCACGGGATTCTCATAGCCCGATCTATATTCTTGGAGAGTTTCAGAGCATTTGCAGGCCTCCTTCATCAGGGCCGAACCACCTAGGGTTTCAGTCATCCAGTGGGGCACCCCATTCAGTGGGAAATTCAGATCTACAGGGTTTGAGAGTGGATTTGGGAATTTGGACATCTGGGTTGTCCTTATAGTTGCATGATCTATCATTTGGCATATTTCTCAGGATGATTGGACACTTTTGGTAGCAGGGTAGAATTATTGAGGGTTTCAGCATTCTAGCAGGACGTGGCACTTTCCAGCTTGGAGGTTGAGCATTAGTACAGCTCAGATCTGCTTGATTCAGTCTTCATTGTATATCCAGCCTTTGGAGGCTTATTTTGTATTATCAGGAGCATTTTGTAGCAGCTCATATCTATTGCTTGTACGGCCATATGAGGTTTATGCCAGATCGGCCATCTATTGTATTGATCTTACATTGCTCATAATAAAAAGGTCAGATCTTTGCTTGTGCTTCTACATCTTGAATATCTTGTGTGTTGATGAATCTTGTATGCACTTAATAACTCAATAAATTAGTAGTAGTTAGTGATTCCAAGAAATAATTTGGCTTGGGATCATTACAGTGGTATAAGAGCCTCAATCCTCCAAACCTGTGGAGACATCGGTGCATGCAGAAGTACAGGGGAATTGTTATGGGTCGGAGGAAGAAAAACAGCAGTGAAACAGAGGCAGAAATGGAAGGGTCAGGAGATGACCATGAGCCTCAGGGCTTGGCTCTCTTAGTATCCGAATTTGATAAGTTCCAGCAAAACATGAACCGCACAGAAAGCACATTGGTCAGGCAGTTGGGTGAGTATCAGGAAACCAACAGAAGGGGACAGGCCGAAATCTCTGAAACCTTGAAGAAAGTTTATGAGAATCTACAAAAGATGAACGAGAACCAAACTAGGATAACTGACCTTCTGATGCAAGTAACCCATTGAGGCAAAGATCCTGATACGTATGGGAATAAGGAGGATGGAGGGTCTGGTGGAACCCATGAGGAAGTCAGATATAACCTAGAGAAAGCACTGGGATCCGAAGGAAGTCTTGGAGGTGGCATGTTCCATGGGCAGATGGGTAGCAGGACCAATCATAGGCCATACATGCCAGTGTTCATGGATGAACTGCTAGGCCAACACTCGGGTAGCAGAGCTAACCCGAGACCATACATGCCCACATTCACAGATGAGAAAGGGCAGCATGAACAGGTTGAAGATTTTGTGGAACAATTATCCAGGAGTACCAGGGAATACTACAGCTTGGATATGAAAGTTCAAAGACAGATGTCCCTAGACCAGTATTGTCAACTCAGGTTCAGAAACCAGCCTAGGATGAATGATAGGGGCAGCTTTGAGTTTGAGCGAAGGGCAGGGAAGATAGAGATTCCATACTTTGATGGTACAGATAAGATGACAGCACAAGCATGGGTGTAGAAGTTGGATACTTACCTGCAGCTTAACCCCATGAGAGAGATGGAGGCCATCAAGTTTGCCACTATGTACTTGGATGGCAAGGCCCATGACTGGTGATACCATGGGCTCACCACACTCGGCCACAACCAGATTGTATCCTATACAGAATTCACTTAGAGGCTCATTGATAGATTTGATCTAGGAGATCCTGAGTTACATTTC
>ML776881.1:674651-704182 GCA_009831015.1 Picea engelmannii
GAGTTGACCCTAGTGTTTCTAGAGGGTGTAGCCTCTAGAAGTCCACATGGAGTGCCATGTGTGACAAACTTTCTCCAAATCGTACTCCTCTGTGAATTGAGTTGAGTTGATCTGTGAGGACACTTATCCGAGAAGGGATAAGTAGAACACTTATTCGAGAAGGAATAAGTGTAGTTGGGCTTATAACCCAAAGTCCCATGTGGAGAGAACATGAGGACATGTTAGGGGAGTTGACCCTTGATGTCATACACTATGGGAGTTGACCCTAGTGTTTCTAGAGGGTGTAGCCTCTAGAAGTCCACATGGAGTGCCATGTGTGACAAACTTTCTCCAGATCGTACTCCTCTATGAATTGAGTTGAGTTGATTTGTGAGGACACTTATTCAAGAAGGGATAAGTGGAACACTTATTAGAGAAGGAATAAGTGCATTTGGGCTTATATTCCATCGTCCCATGTTCAGATAACATGAGGACATGTCAAGGGATTTGACCCTTGATGTCTCACACTATGGGGAGTTGACCCTAACTGTTCCTAGAGGGAGTAGCCTCTAGAACTCCACATGGGAGTGCCATGTGTGACAAATATTTTACTACTATGGTGGTTTTGTACCACTGGCAGAGACTGCGTGTCTTTGGACAGTAGTTGTGTACTACTATGGAAAGATACCTCCCTAGCTAAGAGGGAGTGTTGATGTTTCAGCATCAGGCATAACTTCTCCTACATTGGGTTGCAGACCAAGGGAGATAGGATACATTTATCACAAAGGTGCACTTGTGATAAATGGGCCCAAACATAGTCCTTCCTTGATCATGACAAGGAATAATATGGACTCGAGGTGTTTGAAGATATTTCCACGTGTCAGTTAGCATCAAGTCGACATTCACTCATAGGTGTGTGCCTGTGGTGAAAGATCCTGGTGTATTCTTTGTCCTAGTCATGGTGATTTGACAAGGAATTATAAAGACTCAAGATGCTATATGATTTTACATGTAGACCCAAAGTGAGCCTAATCTCAGAGAGAGTTAATTGGCTCAGAGGGAGAGTTGCAGAAGGAGTTTCTCCTCGGTTCAGGTGGGAGAGAGATGTCTCCCAAGACTGAAAGACAAGTGTCATGAGTCTAGGGTGAAGTTTGTATACTTCAAAGAGAAGAGTGGCATGTTGCAGAATGCCTCCCTCATTGAGAGAGAGTGTTGATGTTTGGACAACATCGGGAAGACATTCTCTAAAGATAATAATTAATAATATAATTATTATTGATCATTATATATATTATATAATAAGTAAATGATAATAACAATTAGTTATTGATTATTCAAGGGACGCATCCTTTCATGCATGGTCACCTTATGTTCCCTATATATGGAACACTCATTATTGTAATAATACATCGATTATATCTCATATGAAGAAAACTAACACACTTCTGTCGGGAGACCTCGATGGTTCAGTCAGACATTGAGGGATGATCAGAAGCATGTTGAGACTCCTAAGACCACATTCAAAGAGAGCATACCTTCAAAGAAGTTTCCAAACTATATGGCATTGATGAGTAGCATTCTAGATTATGAGCCTTCCAGTTTTCAGGAGGAAGTAGACTAGCAGGTATGGCGAGACACCATGGTGGAGGCGTACACCTCCATCATGAAGAATGATTTTTGGGACATAGTGTCAATATCATAGGGGAATTCAGTTGTGAGTTCTAGGTGGCTCTACAATATCAAACAATTTACAAATGGAAGCTTTAAGAAGTTCAAAGTGAATTTTGTGGCGAGAGGGTTCTCCCAAAGAGAGAGGGAGTGTACTACAAGGAGACATTTGCTCCAATTTCCATGTACACTTCCATTAGAGAAGTTATTTCCTTGGTTTTATTTATGGTATAGAGGATACATTATATGGATGTGAAAACAACTTTCCTTAATGATATCATTGAGGACGAAGTGTACATAGAGAAACATCAGGCATTTGATCTAAGTGGGAAGGAGTCCCATGTGTGAAAGATAAAGAAAGCCTTGCATGGACTCAAGAAGAAACTAATAGCATGGTATTCACCAAAATCAAAACATATTCTAACTTATATTACATATTTTTTCAAATTGATCTACTCATTTTCCTGCTATATGTAGATGACTTGTTTCTAGTAGGTGTAGAGAAGCTCATTGCAAAGTACAAAGCAGACATGGTAGTTGCGTTCAAGATGAAGAACATTGGCATGATTCATTACTTATTAGGTTTGAAGGTTTGGAAAATACCAGGGGAGATTTTCCTTTGGCAGAATAAGCATGAAATTCAGATCCTAAAGAGATTTCGAATGGAGGACAACAAACCTATGACCACACCCATGATCATTAATCTCAATTTGAAGAAGGTGACAACTTCACATTCAAATTTGGTGGATCCCATGTTGTACATGCCACTGATAGGTTCTTTGATGTATTTGGTCAACACCATGCCAAATATATGTTTTGCAGTGAACACCTTGATTCAAGTCATGGTGGAGCCATAATAGGAGCATTAGATAGCAGCAAAACATGTGCTCGGGTATTTGAGGGGCATAGTGGAGTATGGTTTGAGTTATGAAGGTGGTGAAGTGAAATTTCAAGGGTATTCAAACTCAAATTGCACAGTAGACAAGAAGAGCACCTCAGGGTACCATTTAACTTGAGATCAAGGATTATATCCCCGTTTAGCAGGAAGCAGACTTTCGTAGCACTTATCCTAGTAGAGGTAAAGTACATGGAAGTCAATACTGCTAGTTGTGAGGCCATATAGCCTAGAAAGATACTTGGGGATTTGTTTGATAAGGAGTTGGATCTCACAGTCATTCATTGTGATCATTAGAGTTGTATCAAACTCTCTGAGAATCCAGTGTTTCCTGAGAAGTCCAAGCATATAGAGATCAGATATCATTTCATATAAGACAAGGTTCAGAAGGGAGTAGTGAAACTCTAGCATATTCCCACAAATCAATAGGTAGGTGATATTCTAACCAAGCCCTTATAAAAATGGAAGTTTCAGGCATTCAGAGTCAGACTTGGATTGGTGCAAAATTTCTTTCTCGCTAAGATGGAGTGTTGAGAATTATAGCTCGAACAAGAACTTCCACATAGGTTTCATGTGAACATGCAAGAAGTAGTTTGAGATATTTTCAAAAAGTTATTCTATTTTCAAAAAGTAAATTCTATTTTGTAATTCACTTTAATTAAAAAGCGAAAATCCTATTTTTAGCAGTTGAGTCTAAAATGTGTATTTCATGCATGTAAGAATTAGACTATGAGTAATCTCATAAATAGATTAGGGTTTTGGTCTTACAAAAACTATAACAAAAATTCAATATAGAGAGTTCAGACACATAAGAACACATGAACAGTTGAGTAGGTTGAGCAACTAAGAGAGAGAGAGAGAGAGAGAGAGCAGGCAACCATGGAAGAGGCATTTCTAGGAAGCATGCAGTTTGAGACAACAATCCATACAGATTCATATAGTCATATGAACAGGTCCATATATTGGTACAAACATGTCGTACAAGATGTCCTACAAGCCATGCAATAGTTTTTTGTTGTTTCTAATTTTTTTCCAACAAGTTGTACCTCTCAGACAGGCTATACAGACTCAATTCATAGTGATTTAGATAACCATGCAGTTGTTGGTTTTAAGCATCTTGTGGAGGTTTCCTCATAAGTTTTTTGAAGGAATAAAAAACTAGTCTTAAAAGGTGTAATTATTTGTGTGTGTGAAATTGATTTTTTTACTTACGCTATTTGATTTCTAGCTATTGTGTGATTGATGCTATGGTTTGGAATTTATTTCTGCATTAATTAAATTCAACGGTCTACTTGTTTGATTGAGATGGTAAGTACTTTAATCACCTAGGGCTTGGATTTTTCTTAATAAGATCCAAATATTTGGGGATTTTCATTTGGTTGTATATTAGATCCAGGGGATCTATCCTCTTTTAAGCTTCACTCTTAGGACTTTATTTGATGAGATCTACCAGATGAAGGACACTTTCGATATCGTATATTTCCAGCATGTATACAAGGAAAGAAACTCTATGGAAAATGGTTTTTCAAAAGGAGGCCTCTCAATGGTTGTTAGAAAATGGTTCATTTGGGAGGAGGTGGAAGGAAACACCACTAGCTCTTTTCATACTTATTCTATTAGTTTATGTGTTTCGTATCAATTGATGCTTGTTGTTAATCATGAGTTGTTAGAATTATTTTGTTTAGGTTTTATTGGTATGGCGCATACTCATGGACTCTACATACTTTTTTGAGCTATGGTGATATAGTCATGTTTTTTAGGGGATGGGAAAGGGAGGAAAAAAACATGTGATTTTGAATAGATTCCTATAGATTTTGAAAAACTTTGTTATATGTGAAGATGTTAAATATGGAAGTTTAAGTATCTTGGTGATGGGAGGATTGAGTAAAGCTATGAGATAGATGATGACACTTTTTTTTAGTGTAAGAAGTGTTGTATGAGCACAATGAAGAATGCAATTTCTATTTTATAAATGAAATTATGAATTTTTTTCTGCAAAAAAAATAGCAATACTTATGTTAGCCAAATATAGATACAAACATAAATAAAAATATATCACAATATATGAAAGAAAGATATGACCCGATATGATAGAGATGTTTCCACATTTGTCATGTGGGTAATGCTTACATGTCACCTTCAAAAAAAATATAATACTCATAACAAATAATAGTAATATTACATGTTATCCAAATATAGATACAAACATAAATAAAAATATCTTTATATATAATAAAGAGAGAGATTTGATATGTAGTGTGTACAACTACTATAAAAATTGGTATATGGAGATAGAAGGAGATCCAAATTTACAAATAGATAGAAATATATTTACATAGAAATATTGTTACCCCTCTTTCATTTGCGCCTAGATCCATCTTAAATGATAAAAAATATTTACACCTCAAGAGATTTGAAACCTCTCGATGCTAGAAAGATCTAGAGTTAAAGATGGATCTATGCTAGTATGGCTTCAAGTGTGAATGTTATTAGAACCGGTCAACCCCAAAAATGTGAAACCAGACTGAACCGGAATAGAAAAATATTTTAAAAAAATTAATTAAAAAGAAAAACGGTCAACCAAAAACTACATAAAATATTCAAATTTTGAAAAAAAAAAAAAAAAAAAACATATATATTCATGTGCATCCATGAATACAAACCATTTATACAAAAATATGCAATTTTTTTCATTTATATAGCAATTAAGAGTGCATATAACCAAAATAGCACTAAGTGTAATCCATCTCTGAACCAAATTACATCAACAAAGAGGCTCTAAATGCCCTCTAGAGTCCAAAAAAATCATGCTACAACAAATAACTACATATCATCAAAATCATTACCTATATTAGGATCCTCCTCGTCAGTGTCACCCTCTAAGCATTAAAATAAGATAGAAAAGTCTCAACATTCCTAATAAGTGATTTTACTTGAGTGAAGGGTAAATTTTCTCTAGGGTCATAACAGAAGAGTTCAACAATCAATGCCACCAACATCAAGGTACATAGAGGGCTTGGTGCTCTTGATTAAATGCTAGTTCCATACCCTCATACATGATAGAATCCAATGGAAATGTTGCAATCCTGTCAATATTGAAATCATGAAAACCGTTAAGTCTATTGAATTTTGAATGGGACCCAAAATTTTACCTTCTCCATATGAAGTCCAATGAGGTTGGAACCACTCTCAAACATCCTGAAACAATTAGTGGTAATGTTAAAAATTTGCATTCTCCTTTTTCTTTCATTTTCATCCTTTTGCTTTAAGAATTTAATATTTCCAACAACTACTAGGCTTGAGCAGGCCCTAGGGTTAGGTATTAGGCCCTAGCGTTAGTTAGTAGGACCCCCTCTATTAAACAATTCATTTTTTTTAATTTGAAATTTGTGGGTCCTAGATGCATCGTACAGAACTAATCAATTTTGTAAAAAAGGTCGATTTGGTACCAAACCGATCGGTTCCTGTATGGAAACGACCGGTTTGATACCGAATCGGCCAAAAACGGTTTGGTGTCGCCAAACAGACCAATTTTTCCCCAAAACTGGTCGAACCAACTAGTTCTAAACAATCCGAAACAATTTTAATAACACTAGTGTTGACCATGTCATGGAAATGAATGTGCAACTGCTATACCTTCCCACTAACTTCATTATAGCTTAATATTTGATATATAAAATATATAAGACCAGCATGAAAAAAGGGAGCAATTTAAGTGCTTTGTAAAGTACTATTAATGGTTCATAACCTCCTCAAGGTTCTTCATAAAAATAATATCCCTACTAGAGAAATGCACTGCTCCATAGGCAAAAGCTTCCTAATAGATACAATCTAAATTGCAGAACTACTTTTGATATGTTGTTCAAAAGTCCCATGAACAAAATCAACTAAAACAAATATTATCTAGCGTACACACCACAATCAACTAAAATGAGTTATTTTCCAGGCCATCCACATCATCTTGATCAATACAAAGGAAAAGGCTCTAATCAAAATTCAAATAACAATGGTAAAATAAAGGAATGATGCTCAAATTATGAGCACAATGATTTTCACATGCAACTCTATTCCTAAATCCTTACAGAAAACAAATACGATGAATTTAATCATTATAATAATTTTAACAAATCCATTTAAAGTGAAAATTTTCAACTAAGATCCTAGTGATTGCTCCTAATCCAACAATAATGAGCTAAGCAGATAAAATGATTATCAAGGGAAAAAGGCATAAATATAGGCCATGAACTCAACATCTTGGAATTCATAAGACACCCATCTTTCTTGAGCAGATTTGCATTAGTCTACCAAACCTTGGAGATCAATCACATTTGATAATGTAATACCCCAAGGCCGAGCCCCTGCAGAATT
This sequence comes from Picea engelmannii, assembly GCA_009831015.1. NCBI lineage: Eukaryota > Viridiplantae > Streptophyta > Pinopsida > Pinales > Pinaceae > Picea > Picea engelmannii. The sequence continues at coordinate 681,562 of ML776881.1, forward strand.
GTAATTGTGTTATAGGTTGGTGAGCCAAGTGTTTATAAGTTGGGAAGCTTATGTGAATATTAGGCCGAAGAGCCTAGATGCTAAGGCCAGTGAGCCTATTTGTGTATATGTAATTATTCATATCATTAATAAAAATACAAACATGCATGTAGACTGACCATGAAGAAAGAGTTATGGAGGACTAAGCTCCACTGGGAAGGGAAAGGGAAGGGGCTAAGAGGCTAGGAAAAAGGGATAATCTTGAAGAGGTTAACCCCAAGGTAATATTATAATATATTTTCCTAAAGAATAAGGTTTGGGAAATAACCCCGTTATCCTAAGTTCCTTTGGGGAGAGGAACGAACCCCAAGTGGAGAGGAACGAGCTCCCAAGAGAGCCATGTGTCAATCTGGGCACATGCATTGTAACACCCCAAGGTCGAGCCCCTGCTGAATTGTAATTATGTTTATAGGCTGGTGAGCCAAGTGTTTATAAGCTAGAAGACTTATGTGTTTATTAGGCCAGAGAGCCCAGATGCTAAGGCCAATGAGCCTGATTTTGTATATGTAAATACTCACATTATTAATAAAATTACATCGTTGCGTGTAGACCAACCACGAAGAAATATTTGTGGCGGACTAAGCTCCACTAGGTATGGAAAAGGGAAGGGAGAGCCTTGACACAGCCATCCATTACCTCCATCGTCGATCTCTACAACTTCTGAAACCCGCACACCCGTGTTATGAAGCTAATCGTTTTTCTTATGAAGCACAGCACTATTGCATAGATTCTGAGCCATATAGCGCCTTAGCCTTTTTTGTTTCTACCCACATTTTCTCTAGACTGGTGTGGCTTTCTCTCATTACTAGAACCCATATCCAATTTTTGCTACAGAGGTTACCCGCTAGACTTAGGCACTGGATAGAAGAGGCAGGTTGTCAACCCTGTGAGAAACTCTCTCCAGGTGAGAGAGTGTATTGAGGAAGTGAGTTCTCCTGGAGGGAGTCTCATAGCAGTTATAGTGCTCTAAGAATTCTGGTCCAACCTGTTGTTGAAGCCCTAGAAGGGAGGTGGACAGTCGATGGACTTGTGATAGTGAAGGTGTACACTCCTGAGGTGGGACAGGCATGTGGGAAATGAGGCTCTATGGGTTGTGGGCATAAGTCTCCTAGGAGAAAATCCATCCTGTTGATCTGTGTGACTTTCATGTTGTCCTTGCCAATCCTAGGAATCTCTTTCCCAGTGGAGTTTAGTCCCAGCTCGAGGGTGGCCCACTGTTGAGCGTGATGAGAAACATGGTCTAAGGCTGGGCAGTTTGTCGAAGGTATGCACGCAGTTGGTGGTCATATATTAAAAGATAAGTACCCAATCTTTGTTCTTTGTATGATATGTATCTTGAAATCAAGTTATAATGTTATTAGAATTGTCTGTATATTTTGCATGTATGTTTCAATGGTGTTTCTGCATGAATAGGTGTATGAATAGAATGATATAACCGTTTAAATTGCATTAGATGGATATGTATATAAATATATATGGTATTAGAGCATGAAAGTTATTCGGTGGCATGGCTTGGCATGTTGGTTTAAGGCCCAGAATTTTACAAATTGGTATCCAAGCAGAAAAACAAAGATATAGTTGTTTAGGTAGCGCTACTCTGAAGAGGTTTGAGGGTCAGGGACGTTACAAGATGGTATCAAAGAGTTATTTGGAGTAGCATGGCTCGGCCTGTTAGGTGGTCAGGGTGTTACAAAATGGTATCAGAGCAAGAGAAGCGAAGTTACAATCGTTAGGTAGCGTTGCTCGACAGAGGTTTGAGGGTCGGGGACATGACAAAATGGTATCAGAGGAGAAAGATGTTTCCTCTGTGGCATTGCCCGGCCTGTTGGGTGGCTTGGGATGTGACAAAATGGTATCAGAGCCATGGTTTTAAAAGTGAGCCTGGATGGGCCATGTTAGTGGTTAATGAGATAAAGATTTTAGAGTGAATTGTTGTCGAAAGGGACAAAACTCGAAGTTCAGAGCGTCACTAGCACTGTGTTCAGAAGCTCGGGAGGTATAACATTTTGTGGAATGGAAACAGGGAAAGAAGCCGCAAAAACTATTGGGTTGGGCCACAAGGTTTGAATTGGGGCGTAAGATCTACGCAGGAGAAAGGCCAACTTTTTCCAGTCGTCAGATATGGAAAAAGGTGCATGAAAGTTAACCCCTAAGTCCTTTGGACTTCGCAACTTCGACAAAGTTTATGTGTTACAAGAAAAAGGCGTCGAAGCCCGAAGTTCTGCAGTTCCAGAGTGTATCTACACCACAGATCCAGGGAGAAGTGCTTGACTATTAGTTCAAGTCAAGAGGAAGAGTTACGGCGCAGTGGTGAAAAACAGATCTCAGCTATTAGATTTGCGCACAAGTGATTGTGATTCATAGATCTCACAGCAGTTCAGGAGATCAACGTTCGGGAGAAAAAAAAGAATGCTAAGGTAAAACCTTTTGAATCCCAAAGTCCGGAAGTCTGCAGTTAATCCAGATCATTCATCGAAAGAGACACGTGTCAGCAGATTGGCTAGTTCGGGAATTCGACGTTCGGGAGAAATAGGGTGTGCTAAGGTGAATTATTCCAAAGTCTTGAAATCCTGAAGTGATGTGGCATGTTGACTTCACCAGGGATGACGTGGACACATGGAATGTGTGTCACATGTCAGTGAGTTAAGAACCTTTGGAAGATAGAAACGACAGTCAAAACGTGACACGTGTCACCCATCATATTGGACCACGTGTTTGCTTCTAGTATTTTATTGTGTGGCACTCTTCTTGAGCATGGTTAGTGGGGCCCATGATGGTCACGGGGGAAGCATGGCATCAAATCCCAAAGTTCGGAGACTCGACACTCTGAAAGAAATGGTTCATGATGGAATGGGGAAGAAATCCCCGAAGTCCTGTAGCGCCGAAGTAACGTGACGTGGTGACGTTATCACGGGCGACGTGGAAGTATTCGAAGATTCGCGGTTTGGGAATTTTGCAGTGTGCAGATGTGAAATCCTATGAAATCCCAGAACCACGAAGTAAATATCAATTGTTGGATTCTGGGAAGCAGAGGACCGTTGATCCACCCCACTTCACGAGTTCGCCAAAGAGGCACTTCGAGAGATTTGTTGTGATGTGCTTTAGAAATAGTCGAAGCCCGGAGTCCCAAAGCTCCTATCCACCGTAGATATTAATAGAGAATGTGAACCTTAGATCCACCGTCCTCCGTGAAATCACCCCTTCCAGGTTCTTTGATGTTTGTGATGTGAAGAAAGGGAAATCTCTGAAGCTCCAAAGCCCCAAAGTTTCAAGGATTTGGATAAGCGCCCAACCATTAGCACTTGGTCACATGCGAGTTAAGGGTTGAAAAAAAGGGACTAACGCCCAAAAAATTGTTGCAGAACAGAGCTGGGCTTAGAGATAGAAGCCTGAGGGTTTCTTGATCGACCAAGACCCGTTGAAAATGGAGTCTAATATTATTTATGTTGAATCGGATTGTTTAAGTTACTCTGGAGAATTATTAAGTCTAATAGCCTAACCAAAATTTGGTTGACTACACATTTTGTAGAGTTAACAATTGACAGAACCGAACTGAATTGTTCCATAGTGAAAACAAATGGAGGGGGCACAGGATGCTTACAGTTCAGAGAATGAAGTTAGAGGAATGGATGACCATTTGGGAGTTGAAGGAACAAACTCCAATGGGCATGGAGAAGAAATAGATAAAGGAGTGAGCACGATCAGCGTCACTAAAAATTTGAAAAAATATGTCCAAATTCACCAGGAAGATAACAAAAGGCTTATGAGAGCCAGGGAGCAACAAGGAGATTTCAATATGAAGTTGATGCAGAGTCTGGAAATAATTGAAAAGAAAGTGGATAAGGAAAGTGGATCTAGCAAATCAGGAAGTCACGGGACCCCTGATGAGGAAAGAAGAGGAAGAAGTGATAATAAACATCACCAACACTCTCGAAGGCATTCCAAAGAGAGGACGCACAACAGTTCTATTCCATTGAAGACTACTCACAAGGAAACTAATGTTGTCGATATTTATATGAGTGAAGTAGAACGCTTTCATGGCATACCCAAGACAATTGTGTCTGACAGAGACCCAAAGTTTACCTCAAATTTTTGGAGAGGATTATTCAAGGGGTTCGGAACGAACCTAAACTTCGGCACAGCTTATCATCCTAAGTCTCATGGACAAACAAAAAGAGTAAATTACGTTATAGAAGATATGTTAAGAATGTATGTGATGGACAAACCATATAAATGGGAAGATTATCTACACTTGGTAGAATTTTCGTACAACAATGGGTATCAAGCATCACTGAAGATGAGCCTGTTTGAAGAACTTTATGGCAAAAAGTGCAACACCCCAGTAAGCTCGGACAACCCAACTGATAGGGAAGTGGTTGGGCCAGAGTTGCTTAGGGAAATGGAAGAGAAATTGTTAAAGATAAAGTTGAATTTGAAGGCCACCCAAGACAGGCAGAAAATCTATGCAAACAAAGGCAGAACCCAGAGGGAGTTTGAAGTGGTTGATCATGTTTTCATGAAGGTGAAATCCAACAGAAGTTCCCTGACGCTGGGAAGTTGTTCCAAGTTGGCAGACAAATATTGTGGACCATTTGAAATTCTAGAAATGATTGGACCAATATCTTATATGTTTACATTGGCTGCATCCATGACTATTCATAATGTATTTCATGTATCATTGCTCAAGAAATATATAAATGATGCCCGGCAGAAAGATGTTTCCTCTATGGTGTTGCCCGACCTGTTGGGTAGTTGGGGACATGACATGCAGTTTATGTGGGAAATCATCCATTGTGGGGGTTCACTTAGGGGATTCTGGACATACTCTCTATTCACACACTCGAGCACTTAGACTAAGAATTTATGCAGCATCCACTTCCTCCATTTTTTTACCTCTGCAATATATGTAACCTACAACCTCGTGAAGCTAACTCCTACTTTTCCTATGAATCATAGCACATTTGTATTGTGCCTAAGCCAGATCGCACCTTAGCCATTTGTTTTTTTCTCCCACGTTTGTTTCTCTACACTGGTGTGGTTTATTGTCCTTACCAGAGCCATGCCTGATTTGTTGTTGTGATTATCCGGACTGGATTGGTCTGCGATCTGGATTGAAGAAGCAGGTTGTCATGCATGTGATAAACTCTCTCCAAGTGAGAGAGGTTGTTGGGGAAGTGATTTTTCCAAAGGGAGACACACGACAGTTGTATTTCTCTGAGACTTCTTGTCCAACCTGTTGCTAAAGCCCTGGAAGGGGAGTGGGGAAGCTGAAGGACTGTCAAGAAGAGAAGGGGCACACTCCCTGGGGTGGGATAGGCATGTGGGGAATGAGGGACTATAAGTTGTGGACGTGAGTAGACTTCTGGGGAAAGAATCATTCCTGGAGATTTCATAACCTCAGCCTAGCCTAGGGTTTCCTTTACCCCAGGTGGAGTTTAGTCCCATCTCAGGGGTGACCCACTATTGATAGCTTGGTTAAGTGTAGTCTAAGGCTGGGAGGCTCGTGGAAGGTTTGCACGCAATTGGTGACCTTCATAAAAAGATAAGTACCATTTCTATGTTAATTTCTTATGATGTGTATCATGTACATGTCTTGATATTTATAATGTTGCATGTGTGAGTTGTTTGTAGAAAATGGTTGTGATTTCTTAATTAAATTGTGTACTAGTAGAATGCATATTATTGGTGAATTGTATGTATGATTTTTCGCAAAGAGATTTGTGTGTCATAGACCAGTAGTTCTATGCCTGGGCATTGACAATTCTGACCATCAGAAACAGAGTGAAGTTTTTATTTCAAGTGACATTACCCCGCAAATGGAAAAGACCTTGAACATAGCAGAATTGAGGTAACATGCCCTGGCTTGGGTGGTTGGGGGTGTTATAGATGACACAAAACGAGTCTATATCTCTCACAAACAAGACAACAAAGCAACAATGATATGTGACGATTGAGGTAAAAAATTATGAAATGAATGAAACTTTACCTTTTGAATACATATTGTATTCTATAACTATAAATTTGTCTATAACTACGGGATTTGTTTGAAATAATCAATTCTTCCATTTATGACAACTACTTTTAAGTTTTCCTTACTTCTATCAATGTACTAACATAATCGTTTTGCAGTCCACGGTTGCAAATGCCCATAAAACTTGTTCATAAGGAGGAGAAAAAAATTGCATGTTTATGGTGTGATTGTGCTTAGCATTATCTCCAACCCATAATTCATAATAGAACTAAAATCCAAATTCTTCAGAGTTGGTCTTGGCATGTTTTGTAGTGATCCTTAACCCTTAAATTATAGAACACTTATACTTTAGAAATATCAAATGCATTCACACTATAAAAAACACAAAAATGTAGAAATAACCCTTAAGGTAGGGTAATAACACCATCAATTACTTCTTATGGAAGGATTCACTCCAAAATCCATGTTTTCTACAAAACAATACATCCAACATATCTCAATATAATAATATTCATGAGTATTCCAAGAGGTCTATGCCAACTACCCCTTATTATTATATTGTTTCTCCTTGGCCTATTTATTACCCATGAACTACCAAGTGGACCTTAAACAAGATAGAACCATTATATTTTAGAAATATCAAATGCCTTCACACCATAAAAAACACAAAAATGTAGAAAGAGCCCTTAAGGTAGGGTAATAACACCATCAATTACTTCTTATGGAAGGATTCACTCCATGATCCATGCTTGCTACAAAACAATACATCCAACATATCTCAATACAATAATACTTATGAGTATTCCTAGGGGCCTATGCCAACTACCCCTTATTATTATATTATTTCTCCTTAACTACGTAGTGGACCTATCTATTACCCATCAAGTACCAAGTGGGTCTATTTCATGATTATGGCTACATTACATCCATTATCCCCTTGAGTACCTCCCTAAGTACCCCATATTATCCTCGTTGGGTACATTAGATAACTAGTGGGCTTACTTATGACCCATCAACTACCAAGTGGACCTATTCCATGATTATGGCCACATTACATTCATTATCCCCTTCGGTATTGTTATCATAGGATTTGTAATTGTACAAATCCCTCCACAAGATCCCAAATCTTGTGTAACTATGGAAGAATCTACCACTGTCACCTAAGTAGAGACTTCTCTCAATCTAGTGTTGGAAGAGGTCCACCACAATGGAGGCTTCTCTCGTGACCTCAAGGGATCAAATAACGATACTAGTCAAGCCTGCAACCCCCTATCTTGGTCACTTTTTAGTTAAGTCTAGGTCTAGGAAAAGGGGATAGAAGATAACAAGGTAATTGTTGTACCTGTATGAGATAATAAACAATTTTCAACATAATATAGACAATTACCAAGTTATAGAATGCAATTATGACCTCTTAGACACTAGACAATCAATAAATGTTATGGTTGTTGCAAATTACAGCAGTAAACCAATTTTGTAACAACAATTAATATATTGCAACAACAACAAATAAAAGTACTCATAAATGTAGCAATTCACCATAAAAAGTAAACATTCAACAAGTATAACATTATCCAATTGCTAGAAGTATTTCCTGAGTAAAGTAAGCCACTTATACATGGGTGTATTCAACAAATTAAGACAATTTTCAGTGGTTGTAGCAAACTTTTATAATAACAACAATAAATAGTGATAGTTTGCTAGAGTTAGGGTTAGAAATGTTAGTAAGACGTTTGAGAGAGAGAGAGAGAATGTCGATTTTAATAGCTACTTTGACAACAATAATACCTCTAGACTAGTGTCGTTGTCCTCTAGAGCTCATGGAGTCACAAATACATTAGCTTGAAGATTGAACTAAATAAAACATGAGAGTTTACGTCCATACCCTAAGGTGCAAACACAATTGGGCCTTAGGTTTGAAACTTTAAAGAAGAAGGTACCTAGGGTGCAAACACTATTGGGCCCTAGGTGTCATTTTTCCTTTCTCTTGATTCCACTTAAGTCAAGGATCAAATACTAGGGTTAAAACCCTAAAGTACAAGCATTTTTTGGCCTTGGGATTTTAACCCTAACAAAGAATGTTTCACAAACTTGGACAATAAAGACCTTACGAGGGAGAGAAGCACTTATGTCTCCCTCTTAGGGTTTCAACAAGACAAAGAAACTTTCAACAAGATAGTAATTCAACACCTTTAGCATTAACAAGAGACAATAAATTGCAAAAAATTACTTACTTTTTCCAAGTAACAAGATCATCAAAACCCTAATTGCATAAAGTCATCAACGAAAAGAGAAAAACATACACAAATAAAATCCTCCAAGACTAGCAAGAGCCAAAGAGAGCAAAATAATGAATCTTTTAGAAGTGTTACCCCACACAAGTGTGAGGGAAGTGATGATGAAAATAAATCCTAGCGCTAACCTCTTTATATGAGATAAAACCTAGCGCTTTGTCCACATAATAAAGTGAAATGTCAAGTAATCCATTATATATGTGGGGTCGGCCCCTCAAACAACCTCTACAAATGATAAAACATGCAAAAATGTCATCATGAGGCCACACGTGTGGTGACGTCAAGCCTCCCAAGGGTGAAGGAGGGCCTCCCAAGGCCCCACAACATCATCTAAAGGTGAAATCATGGAAAAGGGTTTATCTCATCATCCATGGTCATACTCCATCATCAGTGATACCCCAAGTGACATCAAACCCCGTCATCATAAAACCCTAGAAGATGACATCATCATCAAATGGAGGCCAATGTCAAGGGTCTAGGGCACTATGTCCAAGGTGGAGGAAGATGCATCTCGTCTTTGCATGGTATCCGACTATCAACTGTTGCAACGTCCTCAATCTAGTGAGAAATACACCCTAGGGTATGCTACCCAACATGTGGGCTTTCAACCCATCTGTGTGCCGTCATGACCAAATCTACCAAAACCAATCCTATATGTCCATCGTCCAAGGTCTTGAAGATGTGAGACCTCATGTTGGAAAGTGTCAAGTCACTGGGTGACTCATCGCTCTCCATCACATGTGTCAAAGTCCTACAATAAGGGCACAACATCCTGGTGAAAGCCTAGCATGTCCCTTAAAGAACCATGTCAAGGCCATCCAAATCAAAACAGAATATAAGACGAGGTAAACCAATGTTCATAAGTGATATTAGTCCTTGAGTCATGCAAAGTAAGTTGTTACTTAAAATATAATCCATGTAAACAATTCACCTAAGTATGCCCTTCAAGCATCACACCGACATCAAGACTTTATGTCAGTTGGCAAGTTTGAATATTGAAGGGCCTTCATCCAACCCTATTAGGTGTGCCAACCAAGACTGTGAAAGAAAAGACACAGGTAGAGGGACATGGCATGCAGTTTTATGTGGGAAATCCTTCGTTGTGGGGGTTTTCTTAGGGGATTCTAGGCAGGCTCCCGATTCACACACTCACGCACTCAGACTGAGCATTCATGCAGCATCCACTTCCTCCATCATTTTACCTCTGCAATATCTGTACCTCGCAAACCCATGAATCTAACCCATACTTTTGTAGTGAAGCATAGCACGTATGTATTGTGCCTGAGCCAGATCGCACCTTATCAATTTGTTGTTGTTGCCCACATTTTTTTCTCTAGACTGGTATGGTTTACTATCCTTACCAGAGCCATACCTGATTTGTTGTTGTGATTACCCAGACTGGATTGGTCTGGGAATTGTACTGAAGAAGCAGGTTGTCAAGCATGTGAGCAACTCTCTCTAGCTGAGAAAGGTTGTTGGGGAAGTGATTTTCCCAGAGGGAGCCTCACGGCAATTGTAGTTCTCTAAGACTTCCTTTCCATCATGTTGCTAAAGCTCTAGAAGGGGAGTGGGGCAGCCAAAGGACTGTCGAGCAGAGAAGGGGCACACTCTATGGGGTGGGACAGGCATGTGGGGAATGAGGGACTATAAGTTGTGGACGTGACTGGACTTCTAGGGAAATAATCCTTCCTAGATATTTTGTAACCTCATCTTAGCCTAGGATTTCCTTTACCCTGGGAGGATTTTAGTCCCAGCTCGAGGGTGACCCATTGTTGATAGCTTAGAGAAGCGTAGTCTAAGGATGGGAGGTTCATGGAAGGTTTTCGTGCAATTGGTGACCTTCATAAAAATATAAGTACCGTTTATATGTTAATTTGTTATGATGTGTATCATGTACATGTTTTGATATTTATAATGTTGCCTGTGTGAGTTGTTTGTAGAAAATGGTTGTGATTTCCGCATTAAATTGTGTATTAGTAAAATGCATATTATTGGTGAATTATATGTATGATGTTTCACAAAGAGCTCTGTGTGCCATAACCCAGTAGGTCTATGTCTGGGCATTGACATATCTGACCATCAGAAACAGAGTGAGAAGTTTTTATTTCAAGTGACATTACCCCACAGATGGTAAAGACCTTGAACATAGTAGAATTGAGGTAACATGCCCCGGCTTGGGTGGTTGGGGGTGTTACAGATGACACAAAACGATTCCATATCACTCACAAACAAGACAACAAAGCAACAATGATATGTAACGATTGAGGTAAAAAATTATGAAATTAATGAAACTTTACCTTTTGAAGACCTATTATATTCTAAAACTGTAAATTTGTCTATAACTACAAGATTTGTTTGAAAGAATCAATTCTTCAATTTATGACAACTACTTTTAAGTTTTCCTTGATTCTATCAATGTACTAACATAATCGTTTTACAGTCCACGGTTACAAATGCCCATAAAACTTGTTGATAAGGAAGAGAAAAAAATTACATGTTTATGGTGTGACCGTGCTTAGCATTATCACCAAACCATAATTCATAATAGACCTAAAATCCAAATTCTCCATAATTGGTCTTGGCATGTTTTGTAGTGATCCTTAACCCTTAAATTAAATCACAAACAAGATAGAAGCCTTATACTTTAGAAATATCAAATGCATTCACACTATAAAAAACACAAAAATGTAGAAATAACCCTTAAGGTAGGGTAATAACAATATCAATTACTTCTTATGAAAGGATTCACTCCACAAGCCATGTTTGCTACAAAACAATACGTCCAACATATCTCAATATAATAATACTCATGAGTATTCCAAGGGGTCTATGCCAACTACCCCTTATTATTATATTATATCTCCTTAACTATCTAGTGGGCCTATTTATTACCCATCAACTACCAAGTGGACCTTAAACAAGATAGAACCATTATATTTTAGAAATATCAAATGCCTTCACACCATAAAAAACACAAAAATGTAGAAAGAACCCTTAAGGTAGGGTAGTAACACCATCAATTACTTCTTATGGAAGGATTCACTCCACGAGCCATGCTTGCTACAAAACAATACATCCAACATATCTCAATACAATAATACTTATGAGTATTCCTAGGGGCCTATGCCAACTACCCCTTATTATTGTATTATTTCTCCTTAACTACCTAGTGGACCTATTTATTACCCATCAACTACCAAGTGGCCATATTTCATGATTATGGCCACATTACATTCATTATCCCCTTGAGTGCCTCCCTAAGTACCCCATATTATCCTCCCTGGGTAAATTAGATAACTAGTGGTCCTACTTACGACCCATAAACTACCGAGTGGACCTATTCCATGATTATGGCCACATTACATTCATTATCCCCTTGGGTATTGTTATCACATGATTTGTAATTGTGCAAATCCCTCCACAAGATCCCAAATCTTGTGTAACTATGGAAGAATCTACCATTGTCACCTAAGTAGATACTTCTCTCGTTTTAGTGTTGGAAGAGGTTCACCACAATGGAGGCTTCTCTGGTTACCTCAAGGGATCAAATAGTGATATTAGTCAAGCTTGCAACCCCCTATCTTGGTCACTTTTTAGTTAATTCTAGGTCTAGGAATAGGGGATAGAAGATAACTAGGTAATTGTTGTACATGTACGAGATAATAAACAATTTGCAACATAATATAGACAATTACCAAGTTATAGAATGCAATTATGACCTCTTAGACTCTAGACAATCAATAAATGTTATGGTTGTTGCAAATTACAGCAGTAAACCAATTGTGTAACAACAATTAATATATTGAAACAACAACAAATAAAAGTACTTAGAAATGTAGCAATTCACCATGAAAAGTAAACATTCAACAAGTATAACATTATCCAATTGCTAGAAGTATTTCCTGAGTAAGGTAAGCCACTTATACATGGGTGTATGCAACAAATTAAGACAATTTTTAGTGGTTGTAACAAACTTTTATAATAACAACAATAAATAGTTATATTTTACTAGAGTTAGGGTTAGAAATGTTAGTAAGACGTTTGAGAGAGAGAGAGAGAGAAAATGTCGATTTTAATAGCTACTTTAACCACAAGAATACCTCTAGACTAGTGTTGTTATCCTCTAGGGCTCATGGAGTCACAAATACATTAGGTTGAAGATTGAACTAAATAAAACATGAGAGATTACGTCCATACCCTAAGGTGAAAACGCACTTGGGCCTTAGGTTTTAGACTTTAAATAAGAAGGTACCTAGGGTGCAAACACTCTTGGGCCCTAGGTGTTGTTTTTCATTTCTCTTGATTCCACTTAAGTCAAGGATGAAAGACTAGGGTTAAAACCCTAAAGTACAAGCATTTTTTGGCCTTAGGATTTTAACCCTAACAAAGAATGCTTCACAAACTTGGACAATAAAGACCTTATGAGGGAGAGAACCACTTATGTCTCCTTCTTAGGGTTTCAACAAGACAAATAAACTTGCAACAAGATAGTAATTCAACACCTTTAGCATTAACAAGAGACAATAAATTGCAAAAAATTACTTACTATTTCCAAGTAGAAAGATCATCAAAACCCTAATTACATAAAGTCATCATCCAAAAGAGAAAAACATACACAAAGAACCTCCTCCAAGACTAGCAAGAGCCAAAGAGATCAAAATAATGAATCGTTTAGAAGTGTTGCCCCGCACAAGTCTGAGGGAAGTGATGATGAAAATAAATCCTAGCACTAACCTATTTATATCAGATAAACCCTAGCGCTTTGTCCACATAATAAAGTGAAATCTCAAGTAGTCCATAATATATGTGGGTCTAACCCCTCAAACAACCTCTACAAATGATAAAACATGCAAAAATGTCATCATGAGGCCACACTTGTGGTGACATCAAGCCTCCCAAGGGTGAAGGAGGGCCTCCCAAGGCCACACATCATATAAAGGTGAAATCACGGAAAAGGGTGTATCTCATCGTCCATGGTCATACTCCATCATCAGTGGTACCCCAAGTGACATCAAACCCCATCATCATAAAACCCTAGAAGATGATGTCATCATCGAATGGAGGCCAACGTTAAGGGTCTAGAGCACTACATCCAAGGTGGAGGAAGATGCATCTCATCTCTGCATGCTATCCAAATATCAACTGTTTCAACGTCCTCAATCTAGTGATAAATACGCCCTAGGGTACGCTACCCAACATGTGGGATGTCAACCCATTTGTGTGCCATCATGACCAAATCTTCCAAAACCAATCCCATATGTCCATTGTCCAAGGTCTTGAAGATGTGAGAGCTCATGTTGGAAGGTGTCAAGTCACTGGGTGACTCACTGCTCTGCATCACACTTGTCAAAGTCATGCAATAAAGGCACAACATCCTGGTGAAAGCCTAGAATGTCCCTTAAAGAACTATGACAAGGCCATCAAACATTGTGGACCGTTTGAAATTCTAGAAAGGATTGGACTAGTAGCTTATATGCTTGCATTGTCTGCATCCATGACTATTAATAGTGTATTTCATGTACCATTGCTCAAGAAATATATACATGATGTTAATCATGTGATTGATTGGAATGTGATTCAGGTGGAGAAAGAAGGCACTTTGCAAGTGCATCCTGTGCGCAAACTGGACTGGAAGAGAAAGCAACTCCGAAATCAAGTCATAAATCTTTTAAAGGTTCAATGGACCTGGTACGGTCCTGAGGACGCAACATGGGAGCAAGAAGATGCTATGCGAGCATAGTACCCACATATTTTTTAAGATTTTGGAAATTTTTTCGTTGTTGTGTAAATAAGTTGCACTGAGGACAGTGCAAAAATAAGGGAAGGGGATTGTAACACCCCAAGGCCAAGCCCCTGTTGAATTGAAATTATGTTTATAGGCTGGTGAGACAAGTGTTTATAAGTTGGAAGACTTATGTTTTTATTAGGCTGGAGAGCCCAGATGCTAAGGCCAATGAGCTTGATTTTGTATATGTAAATACTCACATCATTAATAAAATTACATCATTGTGTGTAGACCAACCACGAAGAAAGAGTTATGGGGGACTAAGCTCCACTAGGTACGGAAAATGGAAGGATCTAAGTGTCTAGGAATAGGGGCTAAGCTAGAGGGCTTACCTCTAAAGGAATAATATTATATTATTATTTTCTAGAGGATAAGGTTTGACATAACCATGTTTTCCTAAGTTCCTGGGGAAAGGGAATGAGTGTTAAGTGGAGTTCATGTGGAAGACATGTGTCAACCTGAGCACATACAGTTTTTAGGTGGGAAAGTCAGCTCGTTGGGGGTTCTCTCAACATTCCTGCGATGGTCACCACTATGGAAGTCAGCCATACTCCCCACTTATGCACGCACTAAGTATAGGGAGATCCTTGACACAGCCATCCATTACCTCCATTGTCGATCTCTGCAACTTCTGAAACCCGCACACTCATGTTATGAAGCTAATCGTTTTTCCTGTGAAGCACAGCACGACTGCATATTGTCTGAGCATATCGTGCCTTAGCCTTTGTTGTTGCTACCCACGTTTTCTCTAAACTGTTGTGGCTTGCTATCATTACCAGATCTCATATCCATTTTTTGTTGCGAAGGTTACCCGCTGGACTTAGGAGTTGGATAGAAAAGGCAGGTTGTCAACCCAGTGAGAAACTCTCTCTACGTGAGAGAGTGTGTTGAGGAAGTGAGTTCTCCTAGAGGGAGTCCTGTAGCAACTACAATACTCTGAGACTTTTGATCCATCCTGTTGCTTAAGCCATGGAAGGGAGATTGACAGCCAATGGACTTGTGATAGTGAATTTGTACACTCCTGGGGTGGGACAGGCATGTGGGGAATGAGGGTTTGTGGGCACAAGTGACTCCTGGAAAAAAATCCTTCATGTTGATCTGTATGACTTTCCTGTTGTCCTTGCCAAGCCTAGGAATCCCTTGCCCAGTGGAGTTTAGTCCCAACTCGAGGGTGACCCACTACTGAGCATGATGAGGACCGTGGTATAAGGTTGGGAGGTCCGTGGAAGGTTTGCACGCAGTTGGTGGTCATCTATTAAAATATAAGTACCCAATCTCTATTCTTTGTATGATGTGTATCTTGAAATCAAGTTATAGTGTTATTAGAATTGTCTGTATATATTGCATGTATGTTTTAATGTTGTTTCTGCATGAATAGGTGTATCAACAGAATGTTATAACTGTTTAAATTGCATTAGATAGATATCTATATAAATATATATGGTATCAAAGCGTGAAAGTTATTCGGTGGCATGGCCTGGCTTGTTGGTTTAAGGGCGGGAATGTTACAAATTGGTATCAGAGCAGAAAAACAAAGATACAGTTGTTTAGGTAGTGTTACCCGGTAGAGGTTTGAGGGTCGGGGACGTTACAAGATGGTATCAGAGCTTTATTTGGAGTAGCATGGCCCGGCCTGTTGGGTGGTCGAGGTGTTACAAAATGGTATCAAAGCAAGAGAAGAAAAGTTATAGTCTTTAGGTAGTGTTGCTCGGTAGAGGTTTGAGGGTCGAGGACATTACAAAATGGTATCAGAGAAAAAAGATGTTTCCTTTGTGGCGTTGCCCGGCCTGTTGGGAGGTTGGGGACATGACATGCAGTTTTATGTGGGAAATCAGTCGTTATGGGGGTTCACTCAGGGGATTTTGGACAGGCTCTCGATTCACACACTCACGCACTCAGACTGAGCATTCATGCAGCATCCACTTCCTCCATCGTTTTACCTCTGCAAGATCTGTAACCTGTAACCCCGTGAAGCTAACCCGTACTTTTCCTGTGAAGCATAGCACCTTTGTATTATGCCTGAGCCAGATCGCACCTTAACCATGTGTTGTTGTTGCCCATATTTTTTCTCTAGACTAGTGTGGTTTATTGTCCTTAATAGAGCCATACCTGATTTGTTGTTGTGATTACCCGGACTAGATTGGTCTGGGAGCTGGATTGAAGAAGCAGGTTGCCAGGACTGTGAGCAACTCTCTCCAAGTGAGAGAGGTTGTTGGGGAAGTGATTTTCCCATAGGGAGTCTCACGGTAGTTGTAGTGCTCTGAGACTTCTTGTCCAGCCTGTTGCTAAAGCCCTGGAAGGGGAGTGGGGTAGCCGAAGGACTGTCGAGTAGAGAAGGGGCACACTCCCTGGGGTGGGACAGGTATGTGGGGAATGAGGGACTATAAGTTGTGGACGTGACTGGACTTATGGGGAAAGAATCATTCCTGGAGATTTTGTAACGTCAGCCTAGCCTAGGATTTCCTTTACCCCGGGTGGAGTTTAGTCCCAGCTCGAGGGTGACCCACTGTTGATAGCTTGGAGAAGCGTAGTCTAAGGTTGGGAGGTTCATGGAAGGTCTTCACGTAGTTGGTGACCTTCATAAAAAGATAAGTACCATTTCTATGTTAATTTGTTATGATGTGTATCATGTACATGTCCTGATATTTATAATGTTGCCTATGTGAGTTGTTTGTAGAAAATGGTTGTGATTTCCGCATTAAATTGTGTATTAGTAGAATGCATATTATTGGTGAATTATATGTATGATGTTTCGCAAAGAGCTTTGTGTGCCATAACCCAGTTGGTCTATGCCTGGGCATGGACAGTTCTGACCATCAGAAACAGAGTGAGAAGTTTTTATTTCAAGTGGCATTACCTCCCAGATGGCAAAGACCTTGAACATAGAAGAATTGAGGTAACATTCCCCGGCTTGGGTGGTTGGGGGTGTTACAGATGACACAAAACAAGTCTATATCACTCACAAACAAGACAACAAAGAAACAATGATATGTGACGATTGAAGTAACAAATTATGAAATGAATGAAACTTTACCTTTTGAAGACCTATTATATTCTATAACTGTAAATTTGTCTATAACTACAGGATTTTCATGAAAGAATCAATTGTTCAATTTATGACAACTACTTTTAAGTTTTCCTTTCTTCTATCAATGTACTAACATAATCGTTTTGCAGTCCACGGTTGCAAATGCCCATAAAACTTGTTGATAAGGAAGAGAAAAAAATTACATGTTTATGGTGTGATTGTGCTTAGCATTATCTCCCACCCATAATTCATAATAGACCTAAAATCCAAATTCTTCAGAATTGGTCTTGTCATGTTTTGTAGTGATCCTTAACCCTTAAATTAAATCACAAACAAGATAGAACCCTTATACTTTAGAAATATCAAATGCATTCACACTATCAAAAACACAAAAATGTAGAAATAAACCTTAAGGTAGGGTAATAACACCATCCATTACTTATTATGGAAGAATTCACTCCGCAAGCCATGTTTGCTACAAAACAATGCATCCAACATATCTCAATATAATAATACGCATGAGTATTCCAAGGGATCTATGCCAACTACCCCTTATTATTATATTATTTCTCCTTAACTATATAGTGGGCCTATTTATTACCCATCAACTACCAAGTGGACCTTAAACAAGATAGAACCATTATATTTTAGAAATGTCAAATGCCTTCACACCATAAAAAACACAAAAAATGTAGAAAGAACCCTTAAGGTAGGGTAATAACACCATCAATTACTTCTTATGGAAGGATTCACTCCACAAGCCATGCTTGCTACAGAACAATACATCCAACATATCTCAATACAATAATACTTATGAGTATTCCTAGGGACCTATGCTAACTACCCCTTATTATTATATTATTTCAACTTAACTACCTAGTGGACCTATTTATTACCCATCAACTACCAAGTGGGTCTATTTCATGATTATGGCCACATTACATTCATTATCCCCTTGAGTACCTCCCTAAGTACCCCATATTATCCTCCCTGGGTACATTAGATAACTAGTGGGCCTACTTATAACCCATCAACTACCGAGTGGACATATTCCATGATTATGGCCACATTACATTCATTATCCCCTTGGGTATTGTTATCACATGATTTGTAATTGTGCAAATCCTTCCACGAGATCCCAAATCTTGTGTAACTATGGAAGAATCTACCACTGTCACCTAAGTAGAGACTTCTCTCGTTTTAGTGTTGGAAGAGGTCCACCACAATGGAGGCTTCTCTAGTGGCCTCAAGGGATCAAATAGTGATATTAGTCAAGCCTGCAACCCCCTATCTTGGTCACTTTTTAGTTAAGTCTAGGTCTAGGAAAAGGGGATAGAAGATAACAAGGTAATTGTTGTACCTGTAGGAGATAATAAACAATTTGCAACATAATATAGACAATTACCAAGTTATAGAATGCAATTATGACCTCTTAGACACTAGACAATCAATAAATGTTATGGTTGTTACAAATTACAACAGTAAACCAATTGTGTAACAACAATTAATATATTGCAACAACGACAAATAAAAGTACTCAGAAACGTAGCAATTCACCATGAAAAGTAAACATTCAACAAAGTATAACATTATCCAATTACTAGAAGTATTTCCTGAGTAAGGTAAGCCACTTATACATGGGTATATGCAACAAATTAAGACAATTTTCAATGGTTGTAGCAAACTTTTATAATAACAACAATAAATAGTGATAGTTTGCTAGAGTTAGGGTTAGAAATGTTAGTAAGACGGTTGAGAGAGAGAGAGAGAGAGAGAGAGAATGTTGATTTTAATAGCTACTTTAACCACAAGAATACCTCTAGACTAGTGTCGTTGTCCTCTAGGGCTCATGGAGTCACAAATACATTAGCTTGAAGATTGAACTAAATAAAACATGAGAGATTACATCCATACCCGAAGGTGCAAACACTCTTGGGCCTTAGGTTTTAGACTTTAAAGAAGAAGGTACCTAGGGTGCAAACACTCTTGGGCCCTAGGTGTCGTTTTTCCTTTCTCTTGATTCCACTTAAGTCAAAGATCAAAGACTAGGGTTAAAACCCTAAAGTACAAACATTTCTGACCTTAGGCTTTTAACCCTAACAAAGAATGCTTCACAAACTTAGACAATAAAGACCTTATGAGGGAGAGAAGCACTTATGTCTCCCTCTTAGGGTTTCAACAAGACAAAGAATCTTGCCATAAGATAGTAATTCAACACCTTTAGCATTAACAAGAGACAATAAATTGCAAAAAATTACTTACTTTTTCCAAATAGAAAGATCATCAAAACTCTAATTGCATAAAGTCATCATCCAAAAGAGAAAAACATACATAAAGAACCTCCTCCAAGACTAGCAAGAGCCAAAGAGAGCAAAATAATGAATCTTTTAGAAGTGTTACCCCACACAAGTGTGAGGGAAGTGATGATGAAAATAAATCCTAGCGCTAACCTCTTTATATGAGATAAACCCTAGCGCTTTGTCCACATAATAAAGTGAAATGTCAAGTAATCTACAATATATGTGGGGCCGACCCCTCAAACAACCTCATAAATGATAAAACATGCAAAAATGTCATCATGAGGCCACACGTGTGGTGATGTCAAGCCTCCCAAGGGTGAAGGAGGGCCTCCCAAGGCCACACAACATCATCTAAAGGTGAAATCATGGAAAAGGGTTTATCTCATCGTCCATGGTCATATTCCATCATCAGTGGTACCCCAAGTGACATCAAACCTCGTCATCATAAAACCCTAGAAGATGATGTCATCATCAAATGGAGGCCAATGTCAAGGGTCTAGGGAACTACGTCCAAGGTGGAGGAATATGCATCTCGTCTCTGCATGGTATCCGACTATCAATTGTTGCAACGTCCTCAATCTAGTGAGAAATACACCCTAGGGTACGCTACCCAACATGTGGGCTTTCAACCCATCTATGTGTCATCATGACCAAATATGCCAAAACCAATCCCATATGTCCATCGTCCAAGGTCTTGAAGATGTGAGAGCTCATGTCAGAAGGTGTCAAGTCACTGGGTGACTCACTGCTCTGCATCACACGTGTCAAAGTCCTGCAATAAGGGCACAACATCCTGGTGAAAGCCTAGCATGTCCCTTAAAGAACCATGTCAAGGCCATCCAAATCAAAACAAAATATAAGACCAGGTAAACCATGTTGAAATAATGTAACTGCAAAGTGTATTCTTATTATTATCTGATATATTATTCATTGGATCAAACTCCATTGTGGATTGATCATGTCGGCTATCGTAATAGGACCAAATCCCCTTTTGTGGATTGGTCAAATGATAATTATAATAGGCAGAATAAGAAGTCGACCCCAGCAGATATTAAAGAGGCCCCAGAATATATTAAAGGTGGTTATAACCACCCAGTTTGAGAAGTCGGCCCTGCCAATGAGGAGACACTTCACATGTGTCAGTCTTGTATAAATAAAGAGGCCAGCGCCTCACTTAGACATGACTCACTTGCTCATTTGAGAGACAAGTTTCGGAATTGCAGTTGGAGAAGAAAGAGAGAGAGTGGCGCATCTTTTGGAGAGGATCTTTTGTATTAGCTTGAGTTATCTCTTGGCATTGTATTGGCTATCTATAATAAGGAATTTTTGTTGGGTTTTCTTCACCTAGAGGGTTTTCCAGGATAAATGTTGTGTCTCTTGTGATTGTGTATTTCTCAGTGATCTTGTCTTTATGTTGTTGTTATCTATTGAAATGAAAAGAACTATAATAATGACATAAACATTAACATGGTTTCAGAGCCAAGCTGAAGAGAGCATCTTTCACAAGAGAAAAACGTCATTGTTATCGTACATGCAAATTAGGGCTTTTTGATAGTGAAGCTTTTCAGCCCCAAAACCATCTAGAAAAGTGCACCCTCCCTCAAGTATTACTATGGCATCATCAGCACACCTTTTCAGTGGGTGGATCTCCCGGAAAGTGAAACCCTAGTTTCACAAAAGTACTAGAAGTACCAAAAAACCAGTGAACCAGAAGTACCAGAGGTACCAGAAAACCAGAAGCACCAGTCCAGAAATCCGCAAATCAAGTTTGGAAGGGTAAAAGTTGGATTTTCTCAGATCCAAGCACACTAGGCTACTCGCCTCAGCCAAGCGCATCTCCTGGTAAGTTCAAAATTTGATTTTGACCACTTTCATTTTTTGGCCATTTTCCTAGCTCCGGGTAAAAGATGTCTGCAAGCACAAAGCTTGCTGACAAACTAGAAGGCATGGAAAACTTTTGTGCCTAGAAGTATAGGATTGGTCTGATCCTTGCAGAGAAAGACCTAGCAAGATTCATCAAAGAAGAAGTGACGGAACCCGAAGATGCCGCAAAGAAAGCAAAGCATCAAAAGGACACAATCAGGGCCCAAAGAATCATTGCAGATTCAATCAAAGACCACCTGATTCCTTATGTGTCATCAAAGAACACTCTGAAAGAAATGTTTGATTCCTTAAGCAGACTATGCGAAGGAAAGAACATAAACCGGAAGATGAATTTAAGAACTCAACTAAAGAATACGAGGATGTAGAAAGGAGAAACGATCCAAGAATATTTCTCTAGAATTTCATAATCCAAACAACAGTGAGAAGCGATTGGAGACACCATAGACGAAGACGAGCTCATAATGACGGCCCTAAATGGTCTCACAAGACCTTGGGATGAATTCATCCAAACAATATGTGCCAGAATGGAGAAACTAAAGTTTGATAGTCTATGGGAAGAATGCATCCAAGAAGAAACAAGAGTAGCTAACCGTGAAGCGCTACTAGCAAGAGATGATGATGAAGCCCTAGCTACTCACACCAAAAGAGGAAGGAAAAAACCCTACTTCCACAAGGAGACTCATAAAGAGTCTCAACCGCCAAACAGATTCAATAATAAAGAATCTCATCCAAGGAGATTTCAGAAGAGAGGAGAACGAAAGGAAAGAGACTACTCATCTGTACAATGCTATCATTGCGACAAGATGGGACACATTGCGAAATTTTGTCCAGCTAGGCGAGAAGAATACAAGAGGAAACATAAGAGGCACCATGTCCATGCAGTCGAAGATGAAGAGCCACCTGCAAAGATGATAAGAGAACAGATCAAAGACTGTCTTAATCTCGTCCCTCTCAGGATCAGTAACACATGGAGAGGACATGTGGTTCATTGATAGTGGTGCCTCCAAGCACATGACAGGTCAAAAAAACATTCTCTCTTGTGTTTCAGAAAAGAAGTTTTCTCAGAAAGTGACACTTGGAGATAATTACCAATATCCCATCAAGGGAGTGGGAGAATCAAACTACAAACTGAATTCAGGGAATTCATTAAAAATGAAGGACGTACTATATGTACCATGTTTGAAAAAGAACCTACTCTCCATTTCAGCTTTAGAAAAGAAAGGCTACAGAGTTGCCTTTATAGATGGAGAAGTTCTTATGTGGGCTAAAGGAGAAACCATAAATGAAGCAATCATCATTGGAAGTGAAGAAAATGGCTTG
>ML776881.1:705571-732134 GCA_009831015.1 Picea engelmannii
TTGAAAAATATAAAGCAAGATTCGTCGCTCGGGGCTTTTCTCAGAAAGAAGGCATTGACTATGAAGAGACATTCGCTCATGTAGCCAGATACACTTCGATCAGAACCATCATAGCCCTTGCAGCTAAGATGAAGTGGAAGTTATACCAGATGGACGTAAAAACAATCTTTCTAAATGGTGTCATCAAAGAGGAAGTGTATATAGAGCAACCTCAAAGATTTGAAGTTGAAGACAGGAAGTCTCATGTCTGTAAATTGAAGAAAGCCTTATACGGATTGAAGCAAGCTCCCAGAGCTTGGTATGGTCGTATAGAAAGTTTCTTGACGAGCTTAGGCTTTACCAAGAGTAAAGTAGATTCTAACCTCTACTTCAAGGTTATGAATGATGAGCCAGTGATATTATTGATATATGTGGATGACTTATTCTTAGCTGGAGAAGAAAAGCTCATCACCAAATGTAAGAAGAGACTTGCCTCAGAATTTGAAATGAAAGACCTTGGCCTAATGCATTATTTCTTAGGTCTTGAGGTATGGTAGAGTCCAGAGAGAATCTTCCTTAACCAAGGGAAGTATGCAGTCGAAATCTTGAATAGATTCGACATGTTGGAATGCAAGCCCATGAATACACCCATGGAAGCAAAACTGAAGTTGTTGGTCGACACTTCGTCAAAATCGATTGATGCCACCTTGTACAGACAGATTATTGGATCGTTGATGTACCTGACGAACACCAAACCAGACATTTGTTTAGTCATGAACACCTTGAGTCAGTTTCTGGTAGAGCCCAGACATGTTCACCTTGTGGCTGCAAAACATGTGATGAGGTACCTTAAGGGTACACTAGATTGTGGTCTCAGTTATAACGGAGATCATGATTTCACATTGAGTGGATACACTAATTTAGATTGGGCAAGAAGCGTTGTTGACAGGAAAAGCACTTCTGGATGTTGTTTCAGTTTGGGATCAGTCATGATCTCGTGGCAAAGTAGGAAGCAATCCAGCATTGCTCTCAGCACAGCGGAAGCAGAATACATTGCTACATGTTCTGCTAGTTGTGAATCTATATGGCTTCGAAAGTTGTTGACCGGTCTATTTGACCTAGAGATGGAAGCAACCTCGATCATATGTGACAACCAAAGCTGCATAAAGATGACAGAGAATCATGTATTTCATGATAAGTCGAAGCACATAGAGATCCGATATCATTACATCCGTGACATGGTGCAGAGAGGAGCCATAAAGCTCCAGTACATTAGCAAGGATGAACAGGTTGTTGATGTGTTGACCAAGCCCCTATCTCGTGTAAAGTTTGAGTACTTCAGAGATAAGCTTGGCATAGTCCGAAAGGACCTTCCTCGAAAGGGGGAGTAGTTGTTGCAATGAGATATTCCCTACTTCCGACCTTATGGTTGTGACGTAAAGCAGGACGTATACCTTGCTTCCGACCCTATGGTTGTGACGTAAAGCAAGATGATGTGATATGACTAGTACTATGCTTCTGGCTGTATAGCTGCGACGTAAAGCAAGTCTAGTACCCTGCTTCCGACCAGATGGTTGGACGTAAAGCAGGACGTGTTTCTTGCTTCCGACCTTATGGTTGTAACGTAAAGCAAGAAGATGTGATGAGACTAGTACTGAGCTTCCGGCTAGATAGTTGTGACATAAAGCCAGTCTAGTATCCTGCTTCCGACCTGATGGTTGTGACGTAAAGCAGGATATATACCTTGCTTCCGACCTTATGGTTGTGACGTAAAGCAAGATGATGAGATGAGGCTAGCACTGTGCTTCCGATTGGATAGTTGTGATGTAAAGTCAGTCTCGCATCCTGCTTCTAACCTTATGGTTGTGACGTAAAGCAGGACGAGTATCTTGTTTCCAGCTTTATAGTTGTGACGTAAAGCAAGACTATGAGACGAGACTAGAACTATGCTTCCGGCTTGATAGTTGTGACCTAAAGCCATTCTAGTATGATGATGATGAGCTAGCCTCGTGCTGTGATGATGATGATGTATTAGTTTTATACTAATCCATATTGATGCAGATGATGATTGCATTCCTTTGAGAATGACAATGTCTGCCAATGAAGAAAACTTCCGATGATTTATAGATATGCCAGTCAGTGCTCCAAGATGATATTAATGATACTGCCCTCCTGATGTCGTTGATGATGTAGACCTCTCTCTTGCCTGATGTTGTTGAAGAATACCCTTCTTGTTAAGGGGGAGTGTTGAAATAATGTAACTGCAAAGTGTATTCTTATTATTATCTGATATATTATTCATTGGATCAATCCCCATTGTGGATTGATCATGTCGGCTATTGTAATAGGACCAAATCCCCCTTTGCAGATTGGTCAAATGATAATTATAATAGGCAGAATAAGAAGTCGGCCCCAACAGATATTAAAGAGGCCCCATAATATATTAAAGGTGGTTATAACCACCCAGTTTGAGAAGTCGACCCTACCAGTGAAGAGACACTTCACACGTGTCAGTCTTGTATAAATAAAGAGGCCAGCGCCTCACTTAGACACACAAGTCACTTGCTCATTTGAGAGACAAGTTTCGGAATTGCAATTGGAGAAGAAAGAGAGAGAGTGGCGCATCTTTTGGAGAGGATCTTCTGTATTAGCTTGAGTTATCACTTGGCATTGTATTGGCTATCTATAATAAGGAAGTTTTGTTGGGCTTTCTTCCCCTAGAGGGTTTCCCAAGATAAATGTTGTGTCTCTTGTGATTGTGTATTTCTCAGTGATCTTGTTTTTATGTTGTTGTTATCTATTGAAATGCAAAGAACTATAATAATGGCATAAACATTAACAAACCAATGTTCATAAGTGATATTAGTCCTTGAGTCATGCAAAGTAAGTTGTTACTTAAAATATAATCCATATGAACAATTCACCTCAGTATGCCCTTCAAGCATCACACCGACATCAAGACTTTATGTGAGTTGGCAAGTTTGAATATGGGAGGGCCTTCATCCAACCCTATTAGGTGTGCCAACCAAGACTGTGAAAGAAAAGACACAGGTAGAGGGATAAGTCCCAAGCGAAACACTGAAAGAAAAGAACCCTTCAAGAGTAAGTGTTATAGTGGTATGAGTTGGGCTTACTTCATGGCTTATGGTGTCATTAAATCCATTTCTATGAGCACCTCTGTAGAGGGAGCGCTCGTTGCTTGAGATACCCTTTCCTCAGTACTTTTTGCATTTTGAACCCCTTAATTACCTTTTGATACCCATTCATTATTTTGCAAGTCTCGTTTACAGGTTTCAAGCTTTATTCTTTCTTTTTTTACTAGGCTAAAGTCATGTTATAAGTGTGCATTCGGTGCATCATGACAAGGGGTGATTTACCATTAGAGGGGGTAGAGCTCAAGTTGGCTCATGACTTTTATAGGTGGCCTTTATCATTTTTTTACATAGCATATATAGCATCTGCATCAACCTCTAGGCCTTCAACCCCTTCTTCTCATGAGAGAATGGACCATGACCCATTACCAAAGTTTAGTACACCGTGACAGACTCCAAGATCAAAAGTGTTAAGTATGGTGGCAAACGAAACGTTACAGTTTTTAGGGCCCCCTAGTAGTACCCCTTTTCCCTGGGCGATCACAACACAAGACTAGAGAACAAAAGCTGACCATCAAAGTGAAACAAGGCAACATAACTTCCCTAACCAGTGATCCATTATCCAACTTCAACCAATGATCCTCATCCACATGCCCAGTAAATTAAGCACAACACTTCGCTTGAAAGGACTAACATACCTCATGGTGATGTTGCCTTACCATCTCATATACACCGAGTTCTTTGGATGTGATAAGTTTGACTGATCTGTAGCTGTAGGAGGCAATCTGAGGGAGGTTGTTGGGATGATATATGTGGACATGTTGATCATCATCATGGTCGAGATCAATGTCTCCATTGCGGGCCATGAGACATGATCTCCTCTAGTTACCCCTATGGATGGGGGGGTAACAAGTACCTCCCTAGGTACATTACATTCCATCTCTTTCACATGTTTCATCCCTTAAACATGAGAAGAAGCCATATAATATGACCTGCTAAGCAATGTAATCAATTAGTACCATGCATGAGCAGCCATCCATCCTAGTGAAATGTGGACATGGAATAAACTGTGGCCTTTCCTCTTCTATCTTGATTTTGGTTTTTGTTTGGGTTCCATGTCTTTGTTGTGCTACTCTAATATCTCCATGCATTGATTTTAGTCATCCATGTGCCTCTATACTAGGTGTCTTTCTAGTTCTAGGTTGATCCACAGTAAGTTTGTTAATGCTCATGCCCTTGCCTTGACAACTATTGTTTCTCTAGGTGGTGTGGGTGGCAATATACAACAACCTTAGCTATGATTATGCTTTCTTTAATTATTCAATATGTGATTCATTTTAGTCATTCAGCTCCTTAGCTTCTTCCTTTTTATGCCCTTCCTGGGGCTTTTCTTCATGTGCTATGTAGGCTCTTATTCTTATTCAACCTTGAACTCTTCATATAATGTATCATTAGGTACTACAATTAGTTCCCCTACAAGGACTTCTTTAGGTTCCCCCTTGGGCCCTTCTTATTTAGGAAGAGAAATATCCTACAATGTAATTTGTTTTCTTGTACCAAAGCTTCAAAAACTTATTTTGCACATTAATATTAATTATACCAATGGAATCCATCCAAGTATATCCCAAAACAATATCCACATCATCCATATCTATAGCATGAAAATCTAAATGCAACACATATCTATCCATGGTAATCTTCAAATATTTAAAAATTTGAACATCCTCACCCTCAACCTGTGTACTTTGAATATGTTTTGCGGGAACTTACAATCTTCTAACCAAGTTAACATTGATGAAATTATGCTTGCTACTAGGGTTTATAAAAATAATGACATTTTCTTGTTGGATACATCCATGAACCTATAATAGGAAGTTGTCACATGAAAATAAATCCTTGGTGTTTTCTTTATCCTTCTTTATAGCATGAGAGCCACCTATCTAAAAATACTTTTTCATATGTTTCCTCTAACAATGCCTTTATTTTTTCATACTTAAGAAACTTCCACCATTTGGCAACAACTTTCTTTTAAATTCACGGGTACAAAATATATCTAACCTATTGGCCATAATAACTTCATCGAATTTATGTATTTTTCAATACTAGGACCATCATCTTTTCTCGTAAACATCTTTGAAAATAAAAATAGGGTTTAGAAGCAAACGATTTACTTTTCAAATGAGCTCCTCTATGTAATTAGGGTTTTGAGCTAATGTAAAATGATCATAACTTCTGCAATACTTCTCTGACTAGCTTTTATGACCAAAATTATGAAATGCCACAACCACTTTGCATTACTGGCACTGGCTTGATTGAAATCTGGGCACTCTATCAGAAGATATATGATCTACAACCATGCAATGATCACCGACTAAAAAAAAACAATAAAATAATTGATTTTAAATCAGCAACAACTCAACTACCTGAACTCTGATTTGGACCATTTTTTTAACTAGGGTATTTTTTCGCGAGAAACTAAGATTTACAGCTAGTTTCTTCAAATTTTGCACAGAAAGTTCCAGGTATCAATCTAAATGTTGCCATCCTCCTTTTCCCTTGAAGAATCTGCAAAAAGAAAAAAGAAATCCACTTTGTGCCCAAGAAAAAGCTCTCATACTGCTTGTAGTGATCCTTAACCCTTAAATTGAATCACGAACAAAATAGAACCCTTAAAATTCATAAATATCAAATGCATTCACACCATAAAGAGCGCAAGAATGTAGAAAGAACCCTTAAGATAGGGTAACACCATTAATAAGTTCTTATCAAAGGAATCACTCCACAAGCCATGCTTGCTACAAAACAGCACATCCAACATTTCTCAATACAATGATATTGATGTGTATTTATACTTTCTCATGAATATTTCTAGGGATCTATGTCAACCCCTTATCATTATTTATTTCTTCTTAACTACCTAGTGGGCATATTTATTACCCATCAACTACCAAGCAGGCATATTCCATGATTATGGCCACATTACATTCATTATCCCCTTGGGTACCTCCCTAAGTACCCCATATTATTCTCCCTAGGTACATTACATACCTAATGGGCCTATTTATTGCCCATCAACTACCGAGTGGGCCTATTCCATGATTATGGCCACATTACAATCATTATCCCCTTGGGTACCTCCCTACATACCCATATTATCCTCCCTAGTTACATTACAAGTTTGCACTAGACTCTGCTAGTTGGACACTTTTCAAGTACGAGATCCACAATACCTATGAGCTTCATTAAATTGAGTTACAAAGAGAAAATTAATTTTCTATACATTTAACTCATTTTGCTTCAATATCTATGTCAAAGATATTGCAATTCAATATGCATCATGCAAGACTAACTCACCAATAATGTAACTCATTTTGCTTCAATATCTATGTCAAAGATATTGCAATTCAATATGCATCATGCAAGACTAACTCACCAATAATTTTGTTTGTCCTAAAATCACCATTCTAGTTGTTCAATCCCTAGCACTTCATTAGCACCCCACATAGTTTAGTTTTAATAGAAGAGAGAAGATGGATAGGGGATCCTTAGAAGGAATAATAAGTGCTCCATATATTAACCCATGACAAAGTATTACAAAATTAGTATCAAAGGCAGGCAAAATCTCCAAACCATGGAAATTGCATTTAAGAAAACAGGTGCCAAATACACATTTCATAAATATCGGTCAACAAAGCAATATCTTCATGAAAGGACCCATATGCAGAAGCAACCTAATAACCCTATTTAGTTGTCTCTTTAGAAAGGGTGTTCCATTACAGCTCCATGTTCAGCCAGCAGACCTGCTGAGGAAGATAGGTAAGCAACGAGCCCATGTCCTCCATCTGTAATTTGAATAAATGGAAAATGTCAAGCATTTTCCTTGCCACTTGCTTCCTGCCAGACCCAAAGGGTGAAACCGACTGCACTTTGATCTTATGCCATATACTGATACAATTCTCTTGTAATTTCTAGCCATATTAAATTCCTAAACCCCAGTTGTTCAAGATTTGAAATCTGAGGTCATGCTTTATCTAAATGGGAACACACAACCCTGGATAACCACAGTTCAATATTCACAAATAATATACCTTTCAATCTTTGGAAGTCTTGTTCAGCAGTTTCAGTATTGGGAAAAGAGTACAAAAAAGCAAACAGCTCTATATATGTTGTCATTGCACCAAGAGTAGTAGGGCGCATCTACAGCTCAGTATGATAGAGATGTTGTCACATTTGTCACATAGATAACGCTTACATGTTGACTTAAAAAAAATATAGTACTTATAAAAAAATAATAGTAATACTAAATGTTAGCCAAATAGATACAAACAGAAATAAAAATATCTCAATATATATGAAAGAAAGATACATCCCAATATGATAGAAATGTTATTACATTTGTAACATGGGTAACGCTTGTCTTCAAAAAAAATATAATGCTTATAACAAATAATAGTAATATTATGTCAGCCAAACATCGACACAAACAGAAATAAAAATATCTCTATATTATGAAAGAGAGAGATTGATATGTAGTATGTACAACTACCATAAAAGCTGCTATATAGAGAGAGAGAAAAAGAGATCCAAATCTACACATAAAAAGAAATACTATAGATATGATATTTACATAGAAATATCATTACCCGTCTCTTTCAGATGCGCCTAGATCCATCTTAAATGATCAAAAAAATTACACCTCAAGATTTGATCCCTCTTGATGCTTGATATATCTGGAGTTAAAGACAGATCTACACAGGTATTGCTTCAAGTGCCAACCATGTCTGGGGATGAATGTGCAACTGCTATACCTTCCCACTAACTTCATTCTAGCTGAATATTTAATCTATAGAAGATATAAGACCAGCATGAAAATAGTTGGCAATTAAATGCTTTGTAAAGAACTATTAATGGTTCATAAACTCCTCGAGGTTCTTCGTTAAAAGAATATCCCTACTACAAAAATGTGCTGCTTCATAGGCAAAAGCTTCCCAACAGATACAATTCTGAATTTCAGAACTGCTTTTGATATGCTGTTCAAAAAGTCCCATGAACAGAATCAACTAAAACAAACAATATCCATCCCACGGACCAGAATCAACTAAAACGAGTTCTCTTCCAGGCCATCCACAGCACCTTGACAAATACAGAGGAAAAGGCTCTAATCAAATAATAATGATGAAATAAAGGAATGATACTCAAATCCTGAGTCCTAAAAGAAAACAAATAAGAGACAAAATGAATTTAATCATTATAATAATTTTAACAAATCCATTTGATATAGCTGCAAAGTGAAAATTTTCAACTCAGATTTCAGTGCTTGCTCCTAAGCCGGAAATAATGAGCTCAGCAGATAAAACGATTATCCATGAAAAAAGCCATAAATTCAGGCCATGAACTCATTATCTTGGAGGTAATAAGACACCCAACTTTCTTGTGCAGATTTGCATTAGTCTACCAAAATTTGGAGACCAAATACATCTGATGACACAAAACAAGTTTGTATCAATCACAAAAAAGGCAGCAAAGCAATAATGATATGCGACAGTTGAGGTAACAAGTTATGAAATGGACGAAACTTTGCATTTTTTGAAGACCTGTTATATTTTATAGCTGTAAATTTGTCTATAACTACAGGATTTGCTTGAAAGAATCAATTCTTCAATTTATGACAGCTACTTATAATTTTTCCTTGCTTCTATCCATGTACTAACATAATCATTTTGCAGTCCTCAGTTGCAAATGCCCATAAAACTTGCTCACAAGGATGAGACAAAAATTGTATGTATATGATAGGATTGTGCTTAGCATGATCTCCAACCCAGAATTCATAATAGACCTAAAAACCAAATTCTTCAGAATTGGTATTGGCATGTTTGCACTGGAATATGCTAGTTATATGCTCTTCCGGTCATCCACATGTTGTGTACTCTAGTGAATAGTACTTTGTTCTCGTGGTGAGTCCAGACACTGGCTTTGGGTGGAACATGAGGGACGGGCATGTTCTCCTTGGGGGATAAGTGTACCTTATCCAATATCAATATTTTTATTGTTCTTATATATCTTCTCTTGGAGTCTTTCTTACCATGTCAAGGATATTTTGATAGGAGAAGAATCAAGAGTGAAAAGCGAGAGATACATTTCAAGCATTGAGTTGTTGCACTGGCAAACAATGGTGAAGGACCTAAAATCTCCTCAAGCCCTAACAACAAGCTACATATCCATTAATGGTTAAATATCTCCCTAGAACCTCTATTCTATAGAAAAAGGCTAACCCTTATGCAGTTGTATGATAATACTTATTAGTAACAATAAATACAACATGGTCTTGTTAAAGTTGGTAGTTACTATTGATGCAGGATCCTAGGTTAGAGTCTGTTGCAAGACCTCTGTTGGACACTGTGACAAAGAGATAAAATAAGGAAGGTATTTTGGCTTTTTATGAACTGTGTGACAACACCAACTGTGAGCATGCTCTCAATTGAGAAGTCTGGCACAGCTCATCCAGTATAATCTCACCTGATTTAGACATAAAGTAGAAACTGGAATGATCCAAATTGCTCATCGCTACACTTCATCATTCATATTATGATCCTTACATAATAGAATCATGACAACAAGAAAAGATGGTATATGTTGGAGATTTCTCATGGTCTGAGAACATTTTGAATTGATCGTTTAACAGGGCCTTCCTAATGTTGTGATATGTACGGCATGATGTACAATCTCAAAATTAAATTGTTTAACTACTTGGTTATTCTTCCACAAATATCACCATGTACTCCACCCTCCAGTCCCATATGCCATATGAAAAGTTTACACTCATTCAAAAAACAAAATACAGAATCCAGTAGTTTCTGCTTGTTATGATGTAATTTTTTATATGTTTGCTAATTCTCTCCTGTCAAGAGAACACTTATGTTGCGACATGGGTGAAATAGTTTAACAAAGGTCTTGCAAGATTTAAGAACTAAAATCAAAGATAGTAATACCTTAAGCATGCTTCCCAGCCCTCAATATCAATGACATTCAGTACCTCGGTGCAATTGAACTGCTAGCAACCTAAGTCACATGACACAACGACGTGGGACACAGAGGACATGTGGATCAAGTATCCAACATGGGACATGTCAACCACCAAAACAGGATACATGGGATGCATTATATATATATATATATATATACATTAAGAAAAAAAATACAAAAATGAAATATAGACATAAAGATCAAACTTTTTTTTATAATCAGAACATTTACAAAATATTGATACAACTAGTTACTCCATCAATGATGATCAAACACAAGAAATTAGAATATCCAATACACGTCATAAAATAGAAGTTTAGAAGTTAGATCCACAAACTGCAGTTTTCTCATTAAGTCATTTGATGTCATCAAAATGAAAATGTATTACATAGAGCCCGCAGGGGTGAAAACAGATTGGCAAGTGCCGTGTAAATGGAAGGAAATATGTAAAAAGGAGGTCTCAAGTTCGATTCTCACCCCGATTTACTCGTGCCCCATGCTTGCGGGCTGTGTGGACGCACCTGGAGGTTATAGAGATAGCGGACGGGAATCGACCCTGTGTCACGCGAGTACGAGAACCGCGAGTTGCCGATTCCACCAGTACAAAAAAAAAAATGTATTACATAGATACTAAGTCACCAATACTATAAGTGGGAATGCCAATGGAAAATACAAAATAGGGTAGATACTAGAACCATAGATGGAAGAATATCATAGCTTGTAACTGTCAAATGTCCTCCTCCATGTCAGAATCATCAAGATCACCACCACTACCACTGCTCTCTCCTCCATCCTCATCCTCATCCTCATCCTCCTCTATATTCAATCCAAGATTTGCATCTACTGGTGTGGAGGATGACTCCTTAATAGGATCACCATCATCAAAAGTGAACAGTTCTAGCAGTAGTTCATTAAAGTCCAAGTTGGCTAATGCCAACTCAACACTATTGTCTAAACCCGTATCATCAGGAGGTGCAACCTTTTCATGCCTTGGTGTCCAACACATGGGGACAAATCTAGGGCATGTGTCTGACACATGTTTCGCACATGTAATGTTTCAGGACACGTGTCGAACACATGTCCTAGCATGTCACATGTCCAACACGTAGGATACAAACATGGGGCCCCTAAGGGATGTGTCCTCTTACTTAGCTTGCAACATAAAACAAAGATTCAAAAAGAAACAAAAGAGAGAGAGATATAAATGTCTTTACAAAAATCGAATGATCCAACATTGTTCAAGTATAAGAGTCTAAATCTTAAATGGATATAGTAAAAGTAGTAACATATCTATAAGAAATTCCCTATGGACCAATAAGATATCTACTTCTCATCTTCAATCACTATAAAATCTCCAAAATCTTGACAAAGAATCATAAAAAGAAATGTGGTTCCCTTGCTCAATCCTAGGCAACAAGTGTTGTTTGAAAGTGTTGAAATGGCAGTAGAGGTAGATGAAGAATCTCTCAGATGATTTAGTGAATAAACTGGTGATAAAACACCTAATGGACAGTCATAGAATACCAAGTTCCCAAATGATAATTATATGAAATATTGGATTGTTTATCAGAACACAATTTGTGATAAAAACAACCAATATGCCACCCTCAACCAATTGATCTTTTCTCGCAAGACATACCCAATCTTCTAAGAGACGCACACGTCCAATACATGTTTACTAACAAGATTTCATACACTGGGTTGGACTGTCCCTACATTAAAAATGTGATTGGGAAAAAAATAAATGCTAATTATTTACAATAATTAATCAAATCAGTGTTGCCAGAAGCGGGAGCGTCGGAAGCGTCATTTTCCAAAAATCCTCGGAAGCGAAGCATCCGGGAAGCGTCTGTTATATATATATATATATATATATATATATATATATATATATATATNNNNTTTTATATATATTGCATTTATATTCAAAAAAATATGTAGAAAGACAAATTAGCTGCAGAATATATGAAAACATGCATATGTGTACATCAATATAGATAGAAATGGCATCCATACTACATAGTTCATCAATGATTAATCATTCAAGCATCAACCATCTAGATTCTAGATTCTAGCCAATCTTGGTAGTGGTTGACTCGAGTCCATCTAGCCAATCATGAGTCCATCCTCCTCCTCCTCCTCCCCTATATCCAATGGAATCCATGCATTTGTTGATGTGGAGGATGACCCCTCAAGAGGATCACCATCATCAAAAGTGACCGACTCTGGCACTAGTTCATTAAGATCCAAGTTGGCTAATGCCAACTCAACACTATTGTTCAAACTTCAAACCCATATCATCAAGAAACACATCCCACATCTTGGTCTTTCCCTTCAACCACTCTTCTCTCTGCCTGTAATATGTATATAAGACCGAAGTTGGTGTGCACATACACCACTCAGTCACCTAACACGATGACAAAGAGAAGAGTTCAAAAGAAGAATTTATACTTGAGTGAAGGGTACATTTTTACTGGGGTCGTGACAAAAGAATTCAAAAATCAATGCCACCAACATCGAGGTACATAAAGGGCTTGGTTCTCTTGATTAAATGTTAGTTCCATACCCTCATACATGATAGAATCTCGTGGAAACATTGCAATCTTGCCAATCTTGAAATCCTGAAAACTGTTAAGTCTGCTGAATTTTGAATGGGACCTAAAATTCTACTTTCTCCATATGAAGTCCAATGAGGTTGGAACCACTCTCAAACATCCTGAAACAATTAATGGTAATGTTAAAAATTTAAGTAAAAGAACGAAAATGAAAGATAAAGGAGAATGTCACTTTTACTTACTAGGGTGGGTGAAATGGAGGGGGTGGGGACCTCTTTAACTAGCACTAGGAAGGCACAATAACCCTCAACTGCACACCAAAAACCTCATTCCCCCTTCGAAGCGTGCATGCTTTCCTCAGAAGCGTGCATGAAGCGCGCTTCGGAGGGGGACACTTCGGAAATGGCAGGAAGCGTGCTCAAGAGCCCTGAAGCACGCTTCCTAAATTTTGAAGCGTGCTTCAGCCCAAGCTTCCTGGACGCACCCGCTCGGATCGAACTTCGGGGCTTCAAAGCGGGGGGGGGGGAAGCTTCCGGTAACACTGAATCAGATAGCTCATTAATACATGAAAAAAAAATGCATTTATGCCATCGCCATAAAATAACAAAGGTTTTTGGGTGAAATGGAAATAACACAAAGTCCTTATAGGCTTAGACCCCTGGATTGGATGTAAGTATGCTCACAAACTTCCAGATCCCCTGATTTTTGAGCTAAAAAGCAAAGGTTACAAAACTTTAAGACAAATTGCACAAGGACCCCAAGACACAGGGAAGCAATTCTAGTTAACATGGAGAGAGATTGGCCTTAGAGAAGAAGATGCAAACATATGGGAAAACTACACCCAGAACTTACGAAGATGTTTTGTAAAATTAAAAGAGGAAGATGATAAACTTGTCTAGTCCCTAAACCCCATGGGTAACTATGAGCCACACTTAAGGTATAAAACTCTAGCTCAAATTGATAGTGATGCACCTCAGATCTGGTGGTGGGAAAAGCTTTGGAAGTTCAAATGCCCAACAAAATCAAAGTTATTCATGTGGCTCATTTTAAATAATAAAGCACTAATGTGGGGCATCCTCCGGAAAAGGAACTTGGAGGGGCAAGGAATATGCTATCTGTGTATGCTAGATTCGGAAACAAACCCCCATTTGATGCTGTGATGCAGTTTCACCAAGGAGGTTTGGATGGAAACTGAAAGAATTATTGGTCTGGAAAATGCATGGAAAGGTTCTACCATTGAGGAAGCTCTCAGGAGATGGTATTTAAACAATGAAACCTTGGGGTACAGAGCTCTTCCTCTTACCATTGCCTGGGGAATATTGTTAGCTGGAAACACTAAGTTGTTTGAGGATAAGGGGGTTATACCATTGCAAGGTCTGAATATTCTCTCTGCTTCCCACAGCAGAAAGATCCTCATAATCCAAAACATATACCCCGAGGATCTATAAACAAGGAAATTCCTTGAGCATATTTTGATTGGGCCTCCCAAGAAAATCCCCTTAGAGGAGGAGTAGGAGGAATCCTGCATCTCTTTGAAAATCACAGTATTTCCTTTTCTGCTGGTATTGGCAATGAAACAAAAAAGTTCTGCAAATTACTGGGGCTCAAACTTGTTTTATGTTTTTCTCGGGAAAAAGGAATTTCCCACTTACAAATCTATGGTGATTCCTTGCTGGTCATACAATTGATGAAGGGAGATTTTTCACTGCAGAACTTCACATTGCAACCTTTATTTCAAGATATTATGAGCGGTAAATCAGCCTTTTCTCACATCACTTTTGAACATATCTACAGGAACAGGGAAGCTGACCAATTATCAAAAGTGGGAGTTGCCTTGGAAAGAGGAAGCTGGAAAATCACTGAAAGCATTCAAGGCCACACCTCAGAATATATACATGACCTCTAGTTTTAATATGATGTAACAAAGTTTTTGTGTTTCTATCATGGAGATTTTAGACAGTTTTGATGTAATCTTTATACAACCAATCTGAAGGATGTTTTTATTGTTTTGTATAAGGCTGGATTTTGTTAAAATCAGACCTCTTTTTGAAATCTACACAGTTACAGCTCTGTACTACCAGGAGACTACATGTCTAGTCTTTGTATTACAGGCTTTTAAATGCCCTTTGGAATGCTCACAACCACCTACTTTTGTAAGTTTGTTCTACATAATAAAATTACTTGACTTTTTTCCATGGAAATAAAAAGAAATGGAAATAACACAAAACAAGGGTTTACTGTCGAAAAGCAGAAAATAATTGATGCCAACAATTCATATTTTATTTCCCACAAATCTGAAATTTGATGAAGAAAGCAGCTTGACATGATATTATATGGATTTCCCTCAAATAACCATAGCAATGCTTTTGTGGCTATAACCTCCCCCAAGATTACAATTTATAGAAAACAAACTTATGATTGAATTTTTTCCCAAATTTTAAGTTACAAACAGTGTAGGGCAACTAAACCAATGTTCCACTGATTTTCCAGGACGTGGGGGCACAGGTGTGGGGAATGCATTCAGGGGACATGTGGAATCACCCCCCAAATTCTAGGGAACATCATAGGGGATGTTGGGGTCTCCAACACATGGGACCCTGCCTGAAAAACTAAGAAATATAAATTAAAATATATGAAAACTGAAATGTAATTCATTGAGATTTTATACATAACAATGCGCCAATAACATTCATCGTTACATGTAACCAAACTTACCAAAATAAAAACCGATCAAGGGCCGACCGGTACGGAACTGGAACCGGCCGGTGAATTGGTCAAGTAAAAAATACATAAAATATGCAAAATTTAATAGTGTGTGTGTGTATATCTATGTCCATCAATATAAATCCAAACCATTAAACACCAAATATGCAAAGTTGACTCATGTACATAGCATTAAGTACTAAGTGGGAATATAGTGAAATGGCACCAAGTGTGAGTTGCGATACATATCCAGAATGAAATAAATAGACATCAATGCTCTAAATGGCCTCTAGAGTCTAAAAAACATCATGCTACAATGAAATAACTACATATCATCAAAACAATCACTTATATTGGGATCCTCATCATCAGTATCGCCCTCTGCCTCCTCTCTAGCCTTTTGCCTCTACCTCAATCCTCAAGGGACATCAATCAACACCATCCAATTTTGATGAAACTACCTCATCCAAGACTTTAAATATGGTTGTAAAAGTTTAACATGCCTAATTGGTGATTTTGACCTGAGTGAAGGGTACATTTTTGCTAAAATCATGGCAGGGGAGTTCAGCAATCCACACCACCAACATCAGGGTACATAGAGAGCTTGGTCTTCTTGATTAAATGCCCAATCCCATACCCTCATACATGATAGAACCCAATGGAAATGTTGCAATCCTGCCAATCCTAAAATCCTGAAAACTGTTAAGTCTGCTGAATTCTGAATGGGATATAAAATTCTACTTTCTCCATATGAAATCCAACGAGGTTGGAATCACTCTCAAACACCCTGGAACAATTAATTGTAATGTTGAAAATTCAAGGAAAGGAAAAGGAAAGATAAAGGGAGGGTGGGAGCATCTCAGTTTTTTGAGAGGGACGTTCCTTGACAAATTTCCTTGCGTCCCTCTAAAAAGGGGACTCAGGGAAACTTCCTCCTTGGAGTACCCACGTTCTGGGAGCGTGGGGAGCATGAGAGCGCATCCCCTACCCTTGGGAACATGTCCCCATGTAACAATGAACTGAACTGAAGCATTCTGATCCAAAATCTAACTTATAAGAGTTTTGAAACAATAGAGAGAACCCATAGGGACAGAAGCACAGTAAGTTTTCTCCTTTGCAATCTACTTGTTTTCCACAACACAAAATTACACTGCTACTATACCTAAGTGAGTACATAATATCATGCCGCATTTGACCTCATTCTCATGTGTAAGAGATCCACAAGTTAAAATACAAGAAACAGATGCTCAGTGAGAGCTTAACATCAGGAAACAGTAAAATAGAAAGCAGTGAAAATAAGTACTATGCATCGTCAAACCCTACAGGTCCCTGGAAGATGAGACATAATTAAAAGTATTTCCATCAATGGCATGGACCTAAGCTTCAATAGAATTATAAACATCACTTCTGCTTAACTGCCATGGTAATTTAAATGAGTTCTTCTGCTACCTCCAAAATACATCAACGTAAAATTGCCCAGACTGGCATGTTCACAAAAGAATCTTCGTGGACATAAACAATAAAAAAGTGTTGAGTAGAGACCATTCCAGCCACTTTTCGTAATTTCAAGGCAAGTTCTTTCGCGAAGGATGCTGTGAATGATATCTGATGACAAAATAATGAAAGAGACAAATATGCATGGGCGATGTGTACCTGGTCTTCTTTATGACGGGGCCATTGGTTATGTATCAAGTTAAGAGAGTACGTATACTTGACCTATTTAGAATCACTGGCCAATTTTCATCGCCTCAGGTTTCTCTACAGCCAATTAAATTCCAGAAGACTTTCTCATAAGACCTTTTTCCTCGTCACTCAGATCAGCATCTTCATGATCCTTCACACCTTCCATCTGCTTACTCATCCCGCTGTCCGTATGAGGGGCAGGAGCATTGGTTACAGATTGCTGATAGAGCACCCCACCAACAATAGTCATAAGGAGGAAGATAAGACCAACAGTAGTGGCATGCTTGTCCCAGATGAGCACATTGATAACCACAGTCAGGAACTTGTTCACAACCCCAGTCACAGTGAATGCAGTTGCTGTCACTGCCTTCCTCGCTGCAAAACCAAAAAAACTGATGGCAAGTCCAAAAACACAGGACAGGCCCACTGCAAATATGGAATCATATCTCAACAGACCACTCACACCAGCATCCATTGCAGCAGAAAACACCTCCACGTACTCCCCAGTCAAGATCCAGAACACCGGTGACAGCATCAGAGACAGCAAATTGTTATACAGCACAAACCCCCATGTATTCAGACCCAGATTTGTAACCATGTGCTTGATGTAAACCATCTCTGTAACAATGGTGATTAGATAAGCAAAAGCCCATGAATATGCAGTCAGTGTAAAGCCTGAATCAGTTGCGACATACCCAACTGCACCCCCCAATATAACCAATAGGCTCATAAAAGTATACTTAGAAGGCCATGGCTGCTTCCGGAATGCAGTATCAGCCATGGCTACTAGAAGTGGGGTCAGAGATCTGAACACAATGAATGTATCCACATTGGCATGCTTGAGAAGGTTTGTATTGGTGAATATTGCCAAGTAAAAAACAAATGCAGCTGGCATGAATTTCTTAGCTGTTTCCCAAACAAATGGATCGTGATGCAACAGACCCAATTTGCCGAAAACCCAAACACCAATTACGCTCGTCAAGTACTGTAGGGCAGTCATCAAGCCCGGGTAATTGAACTTAGTGATTGCATATTTGTTTATAACTGCAAGCATACTAGAGCACAGGGCATAGCCTACAACGACAGTGGCCGTTGCATAGTATTGCTTCGAAGATTCTGATTTACTCACCATTTTTTTTCCAAGATCTGGATGTGGGTATCCAATGCGAGCTCTGGAAACCTTCTACCGAGGGCTTTCCGATTCTTTTACTTCAAATCTGCATCGTTAAGAAAGTAAACTTCACACAATCAATGAGGGGATTTGAAGCTCTTTAAGATGCATTGCATCTATAATTGAGAGGAAGAATAAAACAGACATGATAAGCGAAGAGAACGAGTAGTACCTGGCGTGAATAACTTGACCCGCCTGTTTTGCTGGCTTAAATCCTGTGTTTGACCCCTTTTCTAATTACTTTCGCTAGATATCTGCGTCAAACGAATGAAAATGCCTGAAACTATTTTCATGTATCATGTTCTGTTTGTCTCAGATCGATGAAAATGGCTGAAAATATAATAGGCTAACTTGATTCTTTGTTGGGGCCGAGGGATTTCGTCCCATTCTAAATGTTAACTTGCCGCTATTTCAACGAGGCTCGGTGATTTTGTCCACATTTGTCCACGGTTGTGTGGGAATTCCATTGAATTTAATGTTAGACATCGTTTCCAATGACGCCGTGAAGAAAAGTGATACATAAAAAATGTAATATATGTCATGTAGATTGGAAGACGGACTATACATGTGTAAGTGTGACTTTATAACAATAGTTAGGTTTTAAATTTTGTCTTTCTTATTTATTTATATCAATTAGTATACCTGCGATAGCAATAGTTTGTAAGTCGAATTTAGTTGATTTTTTATTTATTTGTATAATGTTTTTTAAAGATTATAAATCTTTTTATTAATTTAATTTATTTTATTTAATATTTTTTAATTTATAAAATTTGAAATTTTCTATTTTCTATTATTTATTGTTTGAAAACATTGACGTAATTATTTTTCTTTTGACTAAACACTCAGTTCTTACACACCCATTTTGTTTGATTTATCAAATTCTTAATATGTGTATTTGCACATGAAGTCGACGAGCAATTACACCTCCTTCGGGACTTGGCTCATGACTATATTTCTGAAAGGACAACCTCCGTGGTGACTTTCTTTACATGTAAACTAGGCATAAATTGAATTGAAAGAAATGATATCCAATTAAAATGTGAAAGGCATTATTCGTGTGTGTTATATATAACTTGGTTTCGGGATAGAAGATTTGCAAGTGTCAA
Organism: Picea engelmannii; assembly: GCA_009831015.1. Taxonomy (NCBI): domain Eukaryota; kingdom Viridiplantae; phylum Streptophyta; class Pinopsida; order Pinales; family Pinaceae; genus Picea; species Picea engelmannii. Next base: position 724,884 of record ML776881.1, read on the forward strand.
ATAAACACATGCTTGGAAGGAACCCTGAAGGAACAAACCTATGAAAGTTGTTGGGGACATGTAATATATGTAGGAGTGACAAACTAGGCATACCTATCTTTTAGACTCTGCATCCCTTGCTCCCTATTGAAGAAAAAAAATCCATACAACATTACATATGTGGGTTGAAACTATCATTTATCACTATTTTAGATAGAAGTGAGGTAATCTATGCAAAGCTTTGTTATAAGACTAAGGATTTCCTCGCCACTAATGTTTTCTATGATTAAATTAGAACTACTAATCCCTTATTCTTCCCTACTTGGATATGGAGGAAAACAATGTCATACCATCAACATTAACTCTCTGTATGTGACTATTTGTGTGGTAAGAAGGATCATCTTCAAAAACATTCCAATGACAATGATTTTATTTAAAATTTCTCTTTACTTTTTTATATAAAAATTCATTTTAATTTTTTTCGTACAAAAAAGTGTATATTATATTTGATAATTTGCTTGAGAATATAATTAATTAGGAGATTATATCCATAATTGATTTCCTTATCCATATTGTTGATTTCCTCTATTCATGTTATTTATTCATTGCATACCTTCAAGAGACACAATGCAAAAGGGTAAATGATGGTTTTCGTTGGTCATGATGCGTTGAGGCAAAGACCAAGTTTCTTTTGTTTTATTGTAAATTGTAATGAATGATTATAATGCAAAGTTACATTAAAGGTATTTTCTTAGAAAAGCAACCTTTTTTTTAGTAGAAAAAAATTTCCCAATTATATTAATTAATATAATTTGCTCTCTAATATTGGATATAAGCAGCTATTTGCATTGACTAAGTCTTTCACCAAATAATTGGATAGTCCAATTCAGATGGAGGAAAGAGATTGAGGTACATGCAAAACAGAATGAGTGGTTACAACAAGTCTAAAAGATGAGAGAGTTAGTGCCAAAGCAGAAGGAGAATGTCGTCGGTGTTAAGTCATGAGACATGATAAATATGACAGCGAAATCTGAAGCTGATTGTAGGGGCTGATAGAATATGTTTTAGTATATTTTGATCACATGTGTGGGGCCCTCATGGCCATCCAGCCACAAGTTGTATGTAATCTGGCCTACAGCTTTTTGTAGAGCTGATTTAGAGAGAAGATCTGTCTCTCTATTGAATTCTTGAGAAGCATGTGTGAAGGTAAGATCCTTGAATTGGTGTTGGATTATTCTGATGTGGTCCATCTAGGCCAAGAGGGTGATCGAGTGGAGCTTATCACTGTGTTTCAGCCATTCTATGACAACACTGGAATCGCTAATGAGATGTAGGCGATCGATATTTAATCTTGTGGCCAAGTGGAGGGTGGCCCGGGCACCCAAAAGTTCGGTCCTTGTGTTGGTGCCCAGGCCACAGCCGAGAGTCCATCTGTAAATTGTAGTTGTATTTAATCTGATCACGTCACCCGCTCCACTCAAAGTTCCGCAGCATTGGACTGCCCCATCAAACCATCTCGTGGGGTAATCTTCAACTATGTGAGGATGTTTTAGGATCTTTTTTTTCCTCTTGTAGGGATGGATACCTCTCCACAAATGATAAATGCCAAGTATTTTGTATGTCACGGAGTTGACCGAAGGTGAAACATCTTCAAAAATCCTATTGTTCCTCTCCAGCCATATGTACCAATTGACCAATGGAGGAAGATATTTATGAGTGTGTTCGTTGGTGAGCCAATGTGTGAAATAGTTTGATAGTGTGGTCCCGTTCCAAGATGATGCCAAGTTTAGATTGATTTTAATCTTGCTCCAGACACGTTGGGTAAATTGGCAATGTATGAAGAGGTGAAAGACGGATTTTGCATCAGAGTTGCAAAGCTGACAGATGTTTGGACCCGTCCAACCCTTGCTGAGTAAAATATCCCATGTGAGGATTTTATTTTCAATTGCAAGCCAATTGAATAGGTTAACCTTGAGTGGAATTTTCCAAATCCATAGATTTTTGCGCCAGCCTGGTAAAATATTATGAGTAGCTAATGCAGCAATAGTCGTGTAAATATTTTTTAGAATGGTGTGTCCTAAGCAATCGCCACCTGCACACATCATCTGATCATCCGCGTTATGGAGGTGTATACCCGCGCGATTTAGTTCATGGCAGAAGCGGTCCCATTCCTATGCCTGTGTTGTGGCTAAAACAAAATCGCCACCCAATTTCCAGCCACTAAAAATATGCCCCTGATCATGGTAGCACGCCGCTTGATAGAGGTAGGTGATATTGTTATGATTCAGTTGTTGGATGAGAGGGAGAGACAAGTGAAGCGTTGTACCAAGACCAAGAATGCAATCCTTACCCAGCTCAATGGAGTGGTCAGAGCCAAGTTTCCAACATATCCATTTTTTGATCCAGTGTGCAGATTTTGATAGGTTCTTCCAAGTCTGTGAGGCAATCCTGTAATGGGTGGGAGATGAGTGGAGCCAAGTTTCCACTGTAGTGTGTGGTAGGTACTTATCTTTGATGACCAAACTCCAGATGCCCTTTGTAGTGAGAACTCGCCAGAGTGAGTTTGCAACCAGAGTTGTATTGAAGGTGAAGATATTCCTAATCCCCCAGCCACCCTGTAGATTTGTTTTAGCCAGTGTTTCCCAATTGCAATGGTGCATGCTAGTCTAAAGGAAGTTGTAAGTAAGTTTTCAGAGTTTGTCTAGTACTGAAATGGGAATGGCAGCCAGCGCCATCCAATAGATCGGTTGACCTTCAAGAGTGGATTTTATCAGAGTGTAACAACATCCTATGGATAGTTATTTGTTACACCAATGTCCCAATTTGTTCTCCACCTTCATGACAAGCCAATCCCAATCAAAAATTTTATAATGTTCAACTTTTATATAATATCCCAGGTATTGGAATCCTTGAGAGAGATGGATGAAAGAGTGCGGGAAGATGCCTTTGAGAACTTCCAAATATTGATCTTGTATATTGGCATGATGGAATGTAGTTTTTGTCCAGTTGATTTGTAGGCCAGTGGCTGAGCAGAAGATTTTCAAGAGATTGTTGATTTCCTTCCATTCAAGAGGACTGTCACTTGTCATAATGAGGACATCATCAGCAAATAGCAGGTGAAGGATTTTGACCAGCCTCGAGACCTTAATCCCAATGATCTTTCCTTCGGACTAGATCTTTTTGAAGAGGAGGCTTAAACCTTCCATGACCAGAATGAAGAGAAGTGGTGAGAGAGGGCAGTCCTGCCTCAAGCCTCTGCCACTATGGAAGAAAGGTGAGGGTTCACCATTTATCAGCACAACGAAGGTTGCACTTGTGATGCAACTCATAATCCAGGTGATAGTGGAGTGGTTGAAGCCCAATTGGATGAGGATGAGTCTAAGAAAATCCCAATCTATACAGTCAAAGGCCTTTTTGAGGTCTAACTTGAGTATAAGAGCAAGGGATTTTTTAAGTTTGATGTTGTGTAAGCATTCTTGTGTTGTACCAATACATTGAGGATTTGGCATCCCTTTAGAAACCCAAGTTGTTCGCTGGATAGAGATCATGAGAGGATGGGTTTGATTTTGAGTGCTAGGATTTTAGAGATGAGCTTATATCAGAGGTTGCATAGGGAAATCGGTCTATAATCACCAAAGGTTGTCGGGTGGTTTGTTTTTGGAATGAGAGTCAAGAAAGTAGAATTTATGGCTCCAGAAATTTTTCCATGGAGTCTGGAATCCTCCACTAATTCTTGAAGATCATGTCCCAGCATGTCAAAAAAGTGTAAGTAAAACTCAACAGTCCAGCCGTCTGAACTCGGGCTTTTGTCCTTTGAAAAGGATTTAAGAGCGGTCATGACTTCTTGTAATGTGCAAGGTTGTTCTAGGAGTAAAGTATCCTCTGTTGTGACAGTATGCCAGAAGAGTTGTGCCACCAAGACTTTAGTTTGTGTGAGTGCTTGTGATCTGGACTCATAAAGAGACTTGAAGTAAGCAGATGGCGCAATCATGATCTCTTGTTGCCTTGTGATAGATGTACCTATGTCATCAATAATATCCCATATATGCTTCTTGTTTCTGGAATCACTGGCGAATCTATGGAAGAATTTATTGCTCATATCACCACATTTTACCCAAGTAGCTCTGCTACGTTGCCTCCAGAGTGCTTCATCTGCCAACATAATTTTATTTCTGTCTGTTTCTAGTTGTTTAATAAGTTTTATGTTTTCCCCAGTGTGCCCTGTCCGCGAGTCCAAATGGTGAATATCTGAGAGTTTGCACTCCAAATCATGTAGCTCTCATGTCAAGCGCTTTTTGTGAAGGATTGCCCATTTTTTAATGACAAATTCCAGGTGTTTTAGTTTCCTCATAAATCGGTTTTGAATACCCGAATCGAACTATGAAAGTGGATCAGACCAAGCCGACTTGATTACAACAACAAATTCATCTTCAATAAGCCAATGTGTGTTGAATTTGAATGGGTAGTTGGTCCGCTCTGTAGATGTTCCAAATTGCAAAATAATGGGGGTGTGGTCTAATAGGTAGGGGGTATCTACCCATGATCTGACTCTACCATATGTTGTGACCAGATTCTCTGAAATGTAGAATCGGTCTAGGCGTTTTGTAATAGAATCGAGCCCAACTCTACCATTGCGCCTGGTTGGTGAAATGACAGTTGGAGGGATATCAATCATGCCATGAGCTTGGAAAAGTGTAATGAAGTAATCTGCCAAGGAGTCTTGTAAAGCTAAACACCTTATACTAGTATAGTGACATGTTTCTATTTTGCAAAAATAATGCAAAGTTACATTAAAAGTATTTTCTTAGAAAAGCAACCTAAACACCTTGTACTAGTATAGTGGCATGTTTCTATTTTGCAAAAATGTTGTGTCATTTATTTGTCTTAGTGATTAAATGTTAAGGTTGTTTAATTTTTTAGTTTTCTTATCTTTTAATAATCCATATTCCAAACATGATGAAACATCATGTGCACAATGTGACTAGGTATTATGTAAATAAGTCACACCGTATGGACAAATCTAGATTTAGATCATGTGCACAATGTGACTAGGTAAATAAGTTACAATTTTTGGACAAATCTAGAATTGGATCATGTGTTATTGTGGAAGATTTATGTTGAAATAATGTAACTGTGAAGAGCATTCTTATTATTATTGGATTAAATCCCCATTGTGGATTAATCATGTCATTATTATTATTGTTGTTATTGGATTAATCCCCATTGTGGATTAATCATCTCGGTAATTGTATAAGGACCAAATCCCCTTTTGCGGATTGGTCATCGGACAATTACAAAGGGCAGAATAAGAAGTCGGCCCCAACAGTTATTATGGAAGATCCATAATTAATTAAAGGTGGGTTTACCCACCCGGAGTGAGAGGTCGGCCCTGCCAGTTGTGACCTTTCACACATGCCAGTCTTGTATAAATAAGAGGCTAGTGCCTCACTTCAAACACACAACTCACTTGCTCATTCTCTTATGAGGCAAGCTGCAATTACCAGTTGGAGAGAGGAGAAGAAGAGTGGTGCATCTTTTGGGGAGGACTATCTGTATTGGTTTGAGTTATCTCTTGAACATTGTATAAGCTATTTATGATAAGGAAGCTTTTGCTAGGTTTTCTTCCCCTAGAGGGTTTCCCAGGATAAATGATGTGTCTCTTGTGAATGTGTATTTCTCAGTGATCTTGTTTTTATTATGCTCTTATATATTGAAATGCAAAGAACTATAATAATGGCATAAACATTAACATGGTATCAGAGCCAACCTGAAGGAAGCGTATTTTGCAAGAGGAAAAACGTCATTGTTATTGTACCCAAAAATTAGGGTTTTGCAAAAGTGAATCTTTTGAGCTCCCTAACCACCTACAAAGTTGCGCCCTCCCCCAAGGATCATTTTGGCACTTAGAGCGCACCTTTTCAATGGCTAGATCTCCAGGAAAGTGAAACCCTAGTTTCACGAAATACCAGAAAACCAGAGTACCAGAAGTACCAGAAAACCAGAAGCACCAGTCCAGAAATCCGCAGATCAAGTTTGAGGGGGTAAAAGTTGGATTTTCGAAATTCTGATTGCACCAGCTAACTCGCCTCAGCTCAACGCATCTATCCCCTGGATCAGATTTGAAAAACTCAAAGTTTGAAAAATTAGGGTTTCCTCATAAAACCCCAAGTTGTAGTTGCAATTGCAATCTCAGAACCAGTTGCAGTTGCAGTACCAGTTGCAGTTGCAGCCGTAGAACCGATTGCAATCACCCTTGAAATTTTCTCAAGAGTTGGCAATGATTACCGCTGCTACTAATGGAGCCACTACCTGCAAATGCTATCAGAGGTATGTACTTACATATGTTTAATGGTTAAACCCTAAAGAGTATTTTGCAGGAGAAGGGATCGCTTGCCATATATCCAGAAGGATCTCAAGATCCAAACACATTCAAAGGAATGATGCAACCCAGGTGTGATTATTCTAATATACATCTATTTGTTATGAAATTATCTTGATCAGTGTTGCATGTTGAAGCTATGATCAAATTATTAGAAGAATTAAAAGTTGATCATAGAGCTTATCCTCTAACCTAACCTTTTGTCAAGTTAGCGTATTGTCTTAGTACAAAAGATAGGTTGAAGAAAGCACTCGCCACTTGAGTGAAGGAGACCTGAAAGAAAAGCAAGCACTCACTCTTGAGGACAAGGCTCTAGGTTTGATTAATCAAGATTCAAAGGTACACATGACAAGCTGATGACATTAGTTGAGATAGCAATCGTCGTAAAGTATTATACTTAATAGCATGTGAGAATATAGATGTAAATACTTTGCCTGATATGACTAACACCTCCTCTAGGAGAAACCTCATGTGTTAGTTTTAGATTTCCATGGAAGAATGCTTGGTCACAACACTATGAGAATGTTGACCTCATTTTGTATTATATTTCTTACCTTTAATCTTGCTTCAGATCAATTATAAGTGATAGCTCTAAAGGATCTACTGTAATGATTGTTCGTGCTATTGCTTTATATTATCAAGAAGGATATTATTCTTACTTGTTGTTTTGTTGACCTTGCTCCAGGCCACATGAGGAAGCTATAGCGAAGGTTGCAGAAGGCAACGTGCTAAAGGAGAGACCGTAAATGAAGCAATCATCAGTGGAAGAGAAGAAGGTGACTTGCGTAATCTATAGGGTCACTCAGAAGCTGCCATGACCCACGCCATTGAAGAATCTTGGCATTGAAGATTAGCTCACTTCAACTACAAGGTGCTACCATACATATGCAAAG
>ML776881.1:734373-788008 GCA_009831015.1 Picea engelmannii
GCTGCATTAAAATGACAGAGAATCCTGTGTTCCACGACAGGTCGAAGCACATAGAGATCCGCTATCATTTCATCTGCGACATGGTACAGAGAGGAGCCTTGAAGCTCCAATACATTAGCACGGATGAACAGGTTGCTGATGTGTTGACTAAGCCTCTATCTTGTGTAAAGTTTGAACACTTTCGAGATAAGCTTGGTATAGTCCAAAAGGACCCTCCCTGAAAGGGGGAGTATATATATTCCTTGCTTCTGACCTCGTTGTTAGACGTAAAGCAAGATGAGTCATGCTTCTGACCTCACTGTTAGACGTAAAGCATGACGCTGTGTGATCCTTGCTTCTGACCTCACTATTAGATGTAAAGCAAGATGAGTCGTGCTTCTGACCTCGCTGTTAGACGTAAAGCACGACGCCATGTGATCCTTGCTTCTGACCTCGCTGTTAGACGCAAAGCAGGATGAGTCATGTTTCTGACCTCGCTGTTAGACGCAAAGCAAGATGAGTCATGTTTCTGACCTCGCTGTTAGACGTAAAGCATGACGCCGTGTGATCCTTGCTTCTGACCTCGCTGTTAGATGTAAAGCAAGATGAGTCATGCTTCTGATCTAGTTGTTAGACGTAAAGCAAGATGATTCCTCGCTTCTGACCTCATTGTTAGACGTAAAGCGAGATGTTGTTGTGTTCCTTGCTTCCGACCTAGTTGTTAGACGTAAAGCATGACGTTGTGATTCCTCGCTTCTGACCTAGTTGTTAGACGTAAAGCGAGATGGTGACATTCCTTGCTTCTGACCTACTTGTTAGACGTAAAGCAAGATGTGACTGACACTGAGCTACCAGCTCAACCGCTGTGATATTGAGCCAGTGTAGTACTGTGATGTGCCATCCTAGTGCTGTGATGAGGTATCATTTTTACTGATACATATTTGATGCAGATGATGATAGCATTCTTTCGAGAATGATGATGTTGTCAATGAAGAAAACTTCCGATGACTCGTAAATGTGCTAGACAATGTTTCAAGATGATATTGACGATACTGTCCTCCAGATGCCACTGATGACGTAGACCTCTCTCGCTTGATGCTGATGAAGAATACCCTTCTTGTTAAGGGGGAGTGTTGAAATAATGTAATTGCGAAGAGCATTCTTATTATTATTGGATTAAATCCCCATTGTGGATTAATCATGTCATTATTATTATTATTGTTATTGGATTAATCCCCATTGTGGATTAATCATGTCGGTAATTGTATAAGGACCAAATCCCCTTTTGCGGATTGGTCATCGGACAATTACAAAGGGCATAATAAGAAGTCGGCCCTAGCAGTTATTATGGAAGACCCAGAATTAATTAAAGGTGGGTTTACCCACCCAGAGTGAGAGGTCGGCCCTGCCAGTTGTGACCTTTCACACGTGCCAGTCTTGTATAAATAAGAGGCTAGTGCCTCACTTCAAACACACAACTCACTTGCTCATTCTCTTATGAGGCAAGCTGCAATTACTAGTTGGAGAGAGGAGAATAAGAGTGGTGCATCTTTTGGGGAGGACTATCTGTATTGGTTTGAGTTATCTCTTTAACATTGTATAAGCTATTTATGATAAGGAAGTTTTTGCTGGATTTTCTTCCCCTAGAGGGTTTCCCAGAATAAATGTTGTGTCTCTTGTGAATGTGTATTTCTCAGTGATCTTGTTCTTATTATGCACTTATCTATTGAAATGCAAAGAACTATAATAATGGCATAAACATTAACAATTTATTGGAAAATATATATTATTTTTGTGTCACAATTTTTGAACAATCTAGATTATGTGTGATTGTGGGAGATTTATTGGAAAATATATATTATTTGTGTGCCAACTAAGTCATAATTGTCTTTGCATTCATAACCGTGAAACCAATAAAGTAAGGACCTCCAAAAATGATAGAGATAAAGGCATTAATATAGGCATAGGCAAAAACGTAAATGAGATAGTAGAAAAGGGAAAAGAAAGAGACTATTAATATAGGCAACAACGTAAATGAGAGGGTAGAAAAAGATGATATGGGATTAGAAAAGTGAAACATTGCCTTCATGGATATGTTATTTTAAATATTCTTCAAAGCAATCAGAATAATAGTTGAAGGTTTGCGAATTGTTTGTACATTTGAGGAGAAAAACAAGTTCAATGAATTTTGGTAAAGTACTTGTTGTTGGTTGGAGAGAAAAGAGTAACTTGAAAACTACAAGTTCAATGAATTTTGGTAAAGTACTTGTTGTTGGTTGGAGAGAAAAGAGTAACTTGAAAACTTTATTTAGGCATCTATATTTACCAAAAATGTACAAGATTTGCAATCATGTTCCCTGTGTGCTTGCTAGAACCATGGAAGATTCAAACAATGTGCTTACTAGAACCATGGAAGATTCAAACATTTTTTATTATACTTTTGTAATGAAAGATATAAGTAATTGTTTGGAAGTTAAATTTAGTTGATTTTTTTTCATTATTATTATTTGTATAATGATTTTTAAAGTTTATAAATTTCTTTTATTAATTTAATTGTTTTTGAAAAAGAAAAATTATTTTTTAATTTATAAAATTTGAAATTAAAATTTTTTTTTATTGGTTGATAACATTAATGTGATTATTTTTATCTGGTTATCAGGGAAAACGTCTGAGTATTTCTCTTTATTTTGAGGATGGTACCCAAGGTAAACCTTAAAATCTTCAAGGCTCAAGGCCAACTAACAACAAAACTCGAAGTCATTACAACAATATACTCATTATGAGCTCAACATGTCACTTAGTGGAATTGACCTCGGGTGGGAATGATAACAATTTCCTCCCAACAACCCAAGTTAAAGTTAATTGTCAACTTTGAACTACATACAACTATTGTGTTAAAACATTTCTAAGAAATGAATATAAGCAACTTTGCTACTAATTTTGTTTATTTATGATTGTACTAAAACTCAATAAAAATAAATATTATGTAACATAATATTATAAGAAAAATAAATATTAAAATGTTTTAAATATTATAAGAATTAGTATTTCCACTTTAAAAAAAATAAAAAAAAATAAGACATCAAATACAAAGACTTATTTAGATACATTAAAAACATGGCAATGGTCCTTATATTTTGCAAAACTTAAGCATAGTTGGTAATGCAATGGTCCTTATATTTTGCAAAACTTAACATGGGTGGTAATGTAAGGATAGAGAAAGTTATTTAATTATTAGAAAACAAAAAAGATGAAATATGAATAACCATATGTAAAAGTAAGGTTTGTGATTATCGCATTGATATCTTATTTGTGGTCTAAATGATCACATCATAGACGATAACATTCTTAGTTCATCTCCATTGGTATATTGAGTGAAGATAAATGTTGTGGGGCATATTACCGCATAATATCCACAGCTTGGTTGATACCGTTTGAATGTATGTGTGGGATAAAAATTCATAACAATAATTGTTTTCCATGGTGCATAGTTTCATCAAACCCCATGCAAATGAAAGTGCCAATGTTGTAATAAGTAATCCAAATAAGCTTGCACTATAAATCAGTGATTTATTTAAAAACACCATCACAAGACACAAAATTTTACAAGAGTTTGGGTTTCAACGAAAATGAGGGAAATTTTTAATGCAAATGAAAAAAAAATACATAACGTTGGACAATGCCCATGCCTTTTCTACCTTACACTATATATCTTAGAAGGCATATGCTTCTTCTTCCATCTCCTTGAGCCTCTTATTCATCTCTTTTAAATCTTGCTAAAAAAATGCATTGAAGAAGAGACTCAATAATGATCTAGGTAATTTCATTTTCACTATTTTTCAATATAAATGACATTTTGAAGAATATTTAATTTAGTTCTTTTTATTTATTATTTTTTTATAGTTTTGTATAGGTTCGATATAAAATCTTTACCAACTCACTAAATTATATTTAGTTTGATTCATTTGGTATGTTCATCATTTTTTGTAGTTATGTACTTGTTTTTATCAGCTAACCAAACTATATGGACACTTTCTTATGAATTTAAACATTGAAGATTTATATTTTTCCCTTAGTCCCTCTTCGTTTTTCGATTGGCGACCTCTTTACAGTAGCATGGGCTAATTGGATGAAGCTCTTTCATCATATTCCATTATGAGAATGAAACCTCTCTCTTCTATGTTGTGGGTGGGTGTAATTATTTAAAGTTTATTAAAAAACACACTTTTTTTTATCCTTTAGATTCTAATAAAAAATGGAGCTCTTAAGTTCATTTAGAAATGGAAAAGAAACACTTAAGTATAGTGAAAGCATTAATTGAACTATAATTCAAATAAAAATGTGAAAGAAATTATGAATTTTTTTTCAAAATCACATTAAAATTTAAGTATTTTTTTTGTGATTGGTGGAATCAATAATTAGTTGGGCACGTACTTACGTAATATGTGGTCGTGTTATTCGATTACTACTACTATAACATCTAGGTGTGTCCACGATACCCCATACATGACACACAAGGTAAGCCAGAGTTTCAAACCGATGACTTCACATAACAGAGTGCCTTAACAATACACTCCATCACCAACTACCCTACACCCAGAAGCCTCTAAAATCCAAGTATTGAATCTAATGCATTTATAATATTTTTTAGCATGCTTGATCTCTTGAATGATTCAATAAACTACCATCATAATGTAATAGTGAAAAAATGATAACCCTAACCACTATTGGAATTTGAAAGCCAAATTAACCACCATTACTTATTTTGACCATCAAATACAATTAAATATAATATCAAATGACAAGTGAATACGTTTTCCAAATTTTCAACACAAATTCCAAGCAATAAGAAACAATTAATGTTTACATCATTGATTTTAGATCATAATGTAATGAAAATGCAAGGCACCTTGCATACTTTCTCCATAGAACTTTGAAGTGACAAATAGGGTAATGCAAGGCACCTTGCATACTTTCCCCCTGAAACTTTGAAGTGACAAATAGGGTAGGTGTGAATTGATTTATCATGGAAGGTTAAAAAGGATAAAATGGCAAATCACTAACAAACTATTATGTGGGCGGGATCACAAATTCAACTATGTTTTTTAAATGCACTAAATTACAATAAAATCTTTGTCAAGATTAAATGTCATGAATGTAAAACAAGTTGTTTTTAAATTGTTTAAGCTCACTTAACTTTTATATAATGCTTTTTATAAAGAGGTGAGAGAGATCAGCCACAAATATAGGAATTGAATTAGTTTAGTTATATGTTATTAGTATTAAGTAAATCAAATGACACTTCACTAGTAGTTAACTCGATTTTTCATTAATTAGGTTACATTTGTGAGGTTGTATTTGGCAAGGTTGTATCTAGATGGAACTTACATGTAGTATACTTAGGGATGCACTATGGGGTACCTAGGGAGGTATCCAATGAGAATGTGGTTATGTATTATTAGTGGAAATCATTTAATATATGAGAATGTGGTCATTCAATGTAAGGTGGACTAGGCCCACTATATTAATAAAGGTTCACTATGGTAGTTAGATGTAATAAATGTGAGAAGGCTCTCTAGAAGGTTCTTAGGGGATAGAGAGAGCTATATAAAGAAGTGTAAGCAATGTAATGAAACACAATGAAGAATATTGTGAGTGTATCAAGTATTACTTGATGAGTGTTATCATTCCTTAAAGATTAATATATGGTGTTACTCTACCTCAAGGGTTTTGTCTACATTCTTGTGTTCGATGTTTTGGTGAATGGTTTGGCTTATTCTTGTTGATATTGTGGGTTTATTTTGAGATTTATCTCTAGATCTATTCAGGTTCTTAACAAATGGTATCAAAGCACTTTCCTTGGCCAAAGAAGGGAAGATTTTTTTTCTCTTTTTGCAGATTTTGTGCACTTCAGGTTCATATCTAAAACTTTTTTTTGTAGAATTTGGCCAAAAAAATTGGATATTTCAATTCCTCTCGAGCAAATACCCAATTTCAAAAAAACAATTGACCAAAACGGAGCCCGGGAAGTAAAGTTACGAGCATTTTAAATTCAGTAGTTTTTCAGGGTTTTTTGGGAAAAAACCGTGATTTTTTGTAGTGATTTATTTTTAAAACCCTTGTTTTATTTTTGGGGTTTTTCATAGCAAGATGTATATTACGGGGAAATGTGATGGTCCTAGTATTGAAGCATTCATTAAAGAAAGAAAGTCAACATGGGAAGAGAATTGGCCCCATTGGGTAGCTCACCAATTACAAGGTGATGTTGACATTTGGTGGAACTCGCTTGATTACAAGGAGATGATGACACTCTCCAATGGAGAATTTGAAAAAATATTGTTAGATAGGTGGTCTCATGAAAAAAATAAGGATACAGAGAGCAACAAGGGTTTATTTTCATGTGACAAATCTATATTACAGGTTCATGGTTGTATTCATAAAGAAAATGTCATTGTTTCTATTAACCCTAGTTGCCAACAAAATTATATCAATGTTCAGTTGGTTAATAGATTGCAAGTTCCTGCAAAGAATATTCACAACACACAGGTTGTTTATAAACATGTTCAAATTTTTAAAGATTTGAAGATCACTATGGATAAATATGTGTTGCATTCATATTTTCATGCTATAGATATGGATGATGTGAATATTCTTTTGGGATATCCTTGGATGAACTCGGTACAGTTAATATTAATGTTCAAAAGAAGTTTTTAAAGATTTGGTACAAGAAAAAGAAAATCACATTGCATGATGTGTCTCTTAGTAAGAAATATGGGCCCATGGAGGCCAACAAATAAGTTATTGCAGAGTTTGAAATTGAAGTCTACAAAAGGAGATGAAGCAAAACCATAGGAAGGACATAATCATGAAGCTAAGGAGGTTGTTGACTCAAAGGCACAAAGTGTTGCATATTTGAAGAAAAAAGAACAGATTCCTACAGTTGTTGTATATCGCCATCCACATCATATAGAGAAACAACATTCATCAAGGCAAGGGCATGTGCATCAACACATTTATGCACCAATAGGACACTAGACATGAAACTGATCATAAGGTGCATGGAGGACTAGCGACACTATGGGAAGAGCTCAGGCTACAGAAACAATCCCATGGAAACCTCGACATGATGCAGAGCAAGATTAGGGTGGCAAGGCAACAAATGGACATCATGTTCGACTTCCATTAGGATGGATCGATGGTCGTACTTAGTACCAGTTGGCTATATTGCTTAGTCGATAATATTGTATGGTTTCTTCTCGTGTTTCGAGAACGAAACATGTGAAGCGGGATGGAATGTAGTATACCTATGGATGTACTATGGAGTACCTAGGGAGGTACCCAATGGGAATGTGGTTATGTATTATTAGTGTGTAACACACCCATGGTGGGGGCATCAAAATTTCGCTCTTCTTAGGAGAATCAAAACCCCCATTTGAGGTCTCTATTCCATTATGCTCTTCCAGAGCTTTCCAACCACGGTCTCCATGCTTCGAACTGAGCTCAGAGTTGGAAGATATCCTCTCCCAAGTTCTTCGGGTTCTTCCATCCATCTATACTCACATATGATCGCGAGATATGACCAGACGCCAAGACAACAGGCACCAATACAACCATCGCGCGAATCCTCTGGAGTGGAAAATCTCTGAAGTTCACAATCTGACGTCATGTGTCCTCAGGGATTTTGACGGCCCTAATTCACTTCAGGACTTTGGTGTTCGAGAGTTTTGAATGCTCCAAAGTCTTTTCTCCTTGAAGTACTATGTACCCGGAGTTACAGATCAAGCGCCACATGTCCCTTGTGATCGACGGTTCTGATCTACTTCGAGACTTCGGCGTTCGGGAGTTTTGAACACTCCAAAGCCTTTTTCCTCCATAATACTCTGTACTCGGAGTTACAGATCGAGAGCCACACGTCGCTCGTGATCGACGGTTGTGATCTACTTCGGGACTTCGACGTTCAGGAGTTTTGAACACTCCAATCATCTCTTTCTTCCAAAATGGTAGATCTTCTACCACACGTCCCTTCCAATGGACGACTGGGATGACTTCAGGACTCTGGCCTTCACAAATCCTCATCCCTTCACACTTCGACTCTTCCGGAGTGACTTCTCTCTGGAGTGCAGGATTTTACGACACCTGTCCCCTTGGCCTGAATGACTGAGATCTGCTTCAAATCTTCGGATCTTCGGGAGTTTTGCAATGCAAACTCCTCTTTTATCCCAGAGTTGGTCAGCGTCGGGTCGACCACAGCCTCAGTCTAACGGTCTGAGGGTATCTACATGACCCTAGATATCTATGGCTTGTAACTTCCGTTCAAGGGTCCCTTGGGTCCCAATGTGTGCCACTTCGAGAGGGACACCTGGCAACGTCGTCACTCAACACATGGGCCCCCAAATTATCTTGATGTAATACACGTGTCCCGCGATCGAATGGTTGTGAGGGATCCCGAAGGATCCTTAGATCCCCAATCCACATTAACTTTGAGACTTCAAGACTTCAGGAGTTTTGGTGTTACCAAACCTTTGTCCTCCTGAAGTGTTGAGCGTCGGGCTGACTATATCGTAGATCCGACGGTCAGGATAGTCCCCAGGAATCCTCATATCTACGGCCCATATTAACTTCGGGACTTCGGGGGATTCACCTCTTGTACAACGAATATGCACAATTCGCCGGACCCGCGAAGTCTGAAGGGCTCGAAGGGTTAACGCCTGCATTCCTTCTCCAGATTCGACGATCGTGGAGAAATTTTTCTCCTCCCAAACTAACCTTGTCCGTTTGTCTTCCTAACGAAAGGATCTTTCCTTTCGATACTTGATTCTCACTATCCTTCCTGACCTTTGTCAACTCCTTAAGTACTTAGGTATTTTGTGTTATTTCTCCTGAACTTAACACTTAGAGAAATCTTTCGCGCACCCCTTGTTCTCATTTATCAACTCTAGAACTTAAGGGGGTTCTCGGTCTCTGCCCGCCTCGCAGAGACTCTGTGCATACATGCACTACCACTCCTGAGCTTAACAAACTCCTTCCTTCAAAATGAATGGGAGTGTTGGCATGCACACGTGAGGCTATGCCCAAGGTCAACAAATTCGCAGTTCATTTATTTTAACTTGAGCCACCACAGGGCTCAGGCATTTACGTGTACAAGACAGAGAATTCCTTATTTTCTTAAATGCATAATTAAGCAAAGATAGAGGGATACAATCTAATCATAAGCAAACATACACATTCCTGCAACATTCATAGGATATCCAACTTTAATTCATAGTTACCGCTTAAATACACATGTTATGAGAATACTTATCTATTACCGGTTGTAGCCAACTAACTGAATGTGGGTGTTTTCCTTTCCACCCAACCATAGGCTCAGAGGCATTCATTCTTAGTGCTCTGGCCACCCCCATGCCAAGCCATGATATCACTAGGGAATTTATGCCAATTCTCAACGATCCTTTCTCTTTCACATCTTCTACGAGGTTTATCAAGTGCTTCCTCAACATCAAGCTCGCGACCTTTTGCTCAGGTCTTGTTCTCTACATACTCTCTGAGATTTCTCTCTCTGTCATGGACTTGATGAGGTTTATCAGTGTTAGAAAAAAAGGACCGCGGAGCAATAAAATAAAACAAATGCGGGAATAAAACACAGAAGATACACAATACAAGAGAGACACAGATTTATGTGGTTCACCCAGTGTGGGCTACGTCCACCAGAGAAATTGCCAGGTCCATTCTTTATTATTATCCAGCAAAATGAAGGGATACAACCTACAACAAAACCCGCTGTAACTTCATCTTCTTTATCTCACAGTCTTCTCTCTTAGAATACAATACTCGCCAACATACATAGCCGCAATACATTTCCCTCATAAAAGAGGGTTGCCTTCTAGGGAAAAAAACCCTAACATAATCTCTATCGTTAGATCTGTGACCTTATAATGAACAGTCCAAATTTACAATGAATTTACAATATACTTTTACAAGGCAATTTTTGCTTTGGGGGCCCGATTTCCCCCAGACCCCCCAGCCGGGGGGACAGCCCCCCCGGACCCTGTAGAGGGGGTACCCCCCCTCTGCACTCCCCCACGTGGAAGAGTGTACATACTTCTGGGGTGTAAATACTTCATGGGGTATAAACACGGCTGAAAGTAAAAGACCTCTAAATCAGGAAGATAATCAAGCTCCACAACCAACAATCAGATGCTTCCTCAACATTACGCTCATGGCCTTCGACTCATTCTCTTCTAGCATGTTCCTCGCATTCTCCACTCTTCTCTTTTTATTCTCTTGCGTGCCTTGCACACACATCCCTCCTATCATGTTTCCTCCTGTCAAAAGGAAACCCGGGTCAGTCTAGGTCTGTCGAACCCTGTGGTACTTCAGGCTGACCTTCTGCAACTATACCATGCTTTCATTCATGGGGGTGGTTGATGGTTCAACCACCGACCCTTTTCTTATTAATTGTTCTCTTATCATTTTCACATTCTTTCCTCTAGTGATATCATGGCTAGTACTTTCAAGGCTTCACCCCCACAGTCAGTTATTGGCAATTAAACAATAATACATTTACATTGTTCCCATGCCACATCATGGTAATCCTAATTAATGATTAATTACAAGTTGGGAGAAACATGGGTGTTACAATCCCCTCCCCCTTAAAAGGAACATTGTCCTCGCTGTTCTTTCTCAGTAACACCTATCATGCCTTTCTCATTCAGCCACTTCAGAAGTCTTGACCTTCTTCCTTGGTCAGGTCCTTTTTCAGAGTCTTCATCTTCGTCACCTTCCTTCAATAATTCTTGGACAACAAGCACATTAATCATAGTCTCATGCGAAAACATTTTACTGTTGCATAAAATTTCTAGGAAAATTTCATAATCTAGCATAATACTTATCTGTGCAGTTTGTGGATTTGTATCCACATGAATATCTTGTTATCCAGGCTCACTATTTTTCCTTGACATACCCATTGTGTGCATGATCCCAATCAATAGTTTACAAGAAATATCAAAGTCTCATCTTCCTTGCGGTCACTCACCCTCTAGGCCCAGGCTTAGGCATCCCCTTATTTTTTATATAGTTCCTCAAGTGATCCATCTTGCCTTGCCAAGGTTTTCTCGCACAGGAATAATCCCATAGACTTTATCGAGCTTTACAATCGAGGTGTCCCTCCGACTTGTGTTAACTGAACACAACATATTCCAGGTGATCGTGGCTTACCACAGGGTTCTCATGGCTGAACAGTGGCATCCTTCATGCTTTTCAGCTGGATAGCCTTCATCCATCCTTTCTGGACATATATTTTCTTCTCACCTGTATCACAGGCATATAGAATTCACGAGACACCATCGCCATCGTAAATTTCAGAATTTTATTACAAATCTGTCACCCATAGATTTTTCCAATTTCTTCATTTATTTTTAGATCTGTTCCACATGGAACCAAATTAACAAGCATGGGACTTTCCTCCCCATAGCAGTTTATCTCAGCAGGTAATCGATCTTCCTTATGGACTTACAACATTGCATATCCAAGACTCTTTCTTCCTGCAAGTCATTCTTTACACAACCAAACAAACTATTAGTTTCTCACGTGTATATATATATATATATATATATATATATATATATATATATTCTCTCACCATATTTAAAATTTCATCACAACCTTTATTAACTTGCGCATTCTAAAAGTTGCACCACATTTATATAAATATGAAAAAAAAATCATCCCTTACCTATGCATTATTTCAGCCTACCAAAATTTTCAAATGTAATTCAAATATCAATTGACTTTAATGAATGTGCCATCATTCGTGGCCACATTCATACCCAATGCACCCTTGTATTGATTTCAAGTCTGCCACACTTTATGACCAACACTCTTCCATGGTGTGTTGGAGCTTGGCCAAGCTCTTCACCACATCGCTTATTCATTCGTTTTCATCATTGCAGCCGAACTATGCTTCCTGCTATAGGTTGGTTATGATCCAAAATCGACACATATGAAACTATAAGTTTATCTTGAATGCACCCAAGAATTCTTTCCTTGTTAGTAACCAAGGTGCCCACACTCATGGTCACCCAAATTTGCTTTCCTTTGACATCCATACAATGTAAGCAAAATTTTCAGAAGGTCCTCCTTCCTCAATGGAAGGTTCATTGTCTTCCTCTCATGCAAACATGCATTTCCTTGAAGCAATTCCATGCAATGTGATAACTATGAGCACCTTTAATCCCATAGAACCAGTCCTCATGACCAAAGTCTAACGCAGAGTGCTAAACTCTATCTTCCTTGACTGGCCCGGAGGAACTTCGTTTTCTCTCCATGCGACCGAGAGCTGTGACCCAACTATATTCTTTTCAGGTGCTATCCTTTCAGCTTCCGTTTCCAGGTGTTATGATCCTAGCTAAACCCCTTACCTGCAAATTGACGGTGTAGATCCGTCTTCCCCCAGATCCAACGACTGCAAGGGATTGTGAAACCTCAACTAGCTTGCGGTTTAATTCTCCTCCCGATCTCTGCAATGAATACCGGTCGTCCGATCTACAATCAGATCCCAAACTCAAAGAAATGCTATATTGAATTTAAATTACGGGTACAGGTCTCGACGTTAACTTGTGTGCATATGCAATCTCCTCAATGATCGCGGGTCATCGATCTTAGCCCTCTATTGATTTTAAACCACACGATTTCCAGATAATAATAATTCCAACACAAAAGTGTTTGGCCGAGAATTTAGATTGAGAATAGAGCTTCGATGTGATAAATTCAACCACAGAACCCAATCACAGTATGAGTTTTACGCGACATTAATGTGTGGGTTCCTTGCAGGTTTGCCCACCAATCGTTCACAAATCGACGACTCACAACGATTGTAGAATCCCAATATGCTCGCTCTTTATCGGAGAGTTGAATCTTCACAATCTGAAAAGTGCTCGCCCAACTCTTTTAATCATGGTCGTTAATTCTCTACCCCAACGAGATCAATGGCGTTGGTTGATTGCGGGCTGTGAACTAGCACGCCCATAAATTTCGCCTTCCCACTCCGCAATGATTCCTAACCATCGATCTCTGTTCACAGTGATCGCGGGGCCCAATCTCCGCAATCTGGAAAGTGTTTGCTCGACTCTGTCTAATCGTGGTCGTTGATCTTCCACCCCGACGAGATCAACGACGTTGGTTGATTGCGGGCCGTGAACTAGCACGTCTGTAAATTTATCCTTCGAAGCGTCGTAATGATTCTTAACCATCGACCTGCGTTCACAGATCGATGGTTCATAGTGATTGCGGGGCCCAATCTCTGCGATCTGGAAATTTCTCACCCGACTCTATCTAATTGTGGTCATTGATCTTCCACCTATACGAGATCAACGACGTTGGTTGATTGCGAGCCGTGAACTAGCATGTCCGCTAATTTCACCTTCGCACTCCGCAATGATCCCTGACCGTTGATCTAATCGAACGACTGGTGTTTGATCCGTTAACTCTAGTGGACAGTGAAGTCAATTTGACGATTGTGATTGGTCTTCCCTCCGATGAGTGACTCACATTCATATCCTCTGTCAGGTTCTTGAGTATCCTGATTTGATCAGGGTTTTGTTCATGAATCATACTCTACTTGGATATCTGAGGCATACAACTGCATTTTCTTAACATGGCTTCAACCAAGCCTATTCAATCAAACGTACTCATTTATTCATTCATTAGTCTTCTATTCATTACATGATTCTTTCAAAATGTAATCCAGGATTCTTATATATATATATATATATATATATAAGCTTGTAGTTCATTATATATATATATATATATATAAGCTTGTAGTTCATTGCTTAGTTCTTAACAGTTATTAAGGTTGTGATTTTGTCCTCCTGACAGAGTTTTCACACAATTCTCCCATAGGGAACTCCATCAACATGCAACTTCCTTATTGCATGTCCATCACTATCTATGATGGTCTCAACCTTGAGTTAGCTTTAGCTATTTACCAAATATTTCATAGGGATATAAACATGCATCTTTGTCATGCACCCAAATTATGTATCCATACATATTCTGGTTTTGTTAACCTACATCCATGATGTACTTAACCATATGCATAATCAAAAGTCTGTGTGTAGCTGCCATGGGTATATTTCACATCCTACATACATCTCTATTCTAAAATTAGTCAACTCATGATTGTTCAAAATCATTCTCATGTGATCCTAAAGGCATAATCATTTTCCTCTTATCGTGACAACATACCATCCTTGCTCATTTACTCTTTCATTTATTTATACTCATCTTTCCTGAGGGAATGTAGCACATTCCCCTTAAGCTATCATTCAAAACAAAACTTTCACGACTCTTTAAAAATGGAGTCAACCATGCATCCATGGTATTCACTTAATCTTGGCAAGTGCAATTCTTTCCTTACATATCACTCATCAAGACAACCATACTGTGCCTTTAGTATACATATATCCTTACATCATACATGTGCATCACTTTCACATTTAATATCATTTATACCTAACTGGTAGTACTATCAAGCTTCATATCAAGAAGCTTCACAAAGCATTAAATCCATGCACTCAAGCATAAACACACACAAACCTAACCAAACATTCATCATGCAAGCTCATTGCTTGCACCCTTTCCATGTCATGCATGCACATTGGCATCTCAGACTTCTAGATCCTCCTCCAAGGATATTGCTTCCATCCTTATGACAAGCCTCATAGGAATACTCAACACTGAGTTTCCCTCTCAGTTGAGAGCTTGTAGTCATTCACATGACATCCACATGGATGTTGAATCAGACATAGTCATAACTATGTTCCCTTTTTATACGATAACAACTAGCAAGAAAACACTCTTGCCTTAACCTCCCTGGAACATTACCCAACTTATAAATACAATCTCGGCAATTATAACCATGCCCAAGGTAAAAAAATCAACCAAACTAGCTTCCAACTATATCTATATGGCTACCATCTACCACTAGATGTCAATCTGACCCCTTGGGCTTCTAGAAGTGCCCCAACACTTCCTTTACCATATACATGATCAACATTTAGTCAACCATTTTATCTTAATTTTAACAATTTAATGTCTAATACCATTTGGAATATTCCCTTAAAGACCAAATGCAATTTTGAATTATGTTACTTACTAAGTATCCTAGTTCATAAATCCAGAGTATCTTTAGGTCAAGATTGGTCTTGACCATTACACCTAGAATTCTTCCTTATGTTCAGCACAGTTAGGGATAGAGGCCATTGTCCTCCTCCCACAAGAACTCTGGCAGATTGGTTTCCTATTCACCAAGCAAGGGAGGCTGCTGTGATTTCTCACGTAATCACTCCAACAATTCCTGTACCCAGAAACAAAATTTGTTTCTCAGTCCACTTTGAAACCCAAGAGCTGTGCATGCTCTCCCTTTTTAGGGAATGGTCACCATACTCATTCCTCTGATCATGAGGGGTTATACACCTATACTAGGTTTAACCCTTCATTAAAGCAATAATCATTACTGCTACAGATCCTCTCCATCTGTTCACATTGCTATTTTAGTTTAAATATTAGTGTTCTTCAGCATTGTTGGCCCTTGGTCATGGAAGAAAGCGAAGATCAAGGAAGAAAAGGAGAAAAGTGAACTTTGTGGAAGACACAGTGATTGTTACTGGGTCGAACTGAGCAAAAGAGAAGAAAAGATGAAGCAAAGCCCGAGAAAGCAAGGCGTTGGACGAGGAGATCAAGGATGACAAGTCAGAAAGGAAGAAGGATCGTGGACAACTCAGAAAGAGGAAAAAGGCACCGTTAGATGCTTTGGAGCACCACGCGAGAAGAAAGGAAAGATAGGTTGGCAAAGCCATGAAAACGCGGGTCAAGTTGACCTAGGGTTTTAGACACCTAGGGTTTTTGTATCTAGGGTTTTGACACCTAGGCTTCGGCCTAAGGATGTCGATGAGCTATTGTAATGTATAAATAAAGGTCAAGAGGACATGGGTTGGGTTGTTGTCATTGTCGCTAGTATTGATCTAGTTGTATTGTTTATGAGAGTAATTATTATCGTACGAGAGAGAGTGTTGAGTAAAGAGCCTTCTGGTATTGTAAGATCTTCAGCTGGGTGTGAAGATCAAGTCCCGCAACTGGGTGCGTAGGAAGGGGAGAGATAGAGAGAAGAGAGAAGATGTGTTGGTTAAGAGCGCAGATCAGAACTGTATGCTTTCATCTTAATATATCATAAAGCACAGTTCTGTGGACATAGCCCTAGAGAGAGAGTGAACCATGTATATTTTTCATGTGTGTGTGATTGATGTTGTGTTATTTTCCCTTGATATACTGTTATTGCATTGTTGTGGTAGATCTGAAAGATGTATGGAGTAGATCTAAGCTGATAAGTGATATAGGCATGTTGTATTGTTCTAGTATTGGATCCACTTGATATTTCCCTTGGTTGTAGACATTTCTGTCCTGCAAACCCCCCATAGTTGCTTCAGGTGAGACTGCATCTGCTTCGCAGGTGCAGCCAAAAGGGCCAGTATTTAGGGCTTGTTGGTGCTCTCTTGGAGCTAAACCCTGGGTCTGCCCCTATGCCAACAAATGGTTCTATTGTTGGGACATGAATCTTCGTGAGGGAATGTCAAGGTGATTCCCATCAAAGACAAAGATTCAAAAGTGGATAGAGGATCAGGAAAAGGACTTCGCTAAAGCCTAGAACAAGAACCCTAATCTTAGCATAGAGGATTGGTTGGAGAGACATATTTTTACTAATATACACAAGATATTTTTTGGAGAAATGCATCAGGAACTATATGAGTGGTTAGCTAGGCTAGCAGATACCTAGTTTGAGGTCAGACCTAGACCTCCTGTAGTTTGGACGTTGACGTTGATCAAGAAGGTCAAGGGATTTGATAACACCGTGTCGAGATCAGTGGATCATTGGTTTGATAGCACCATTGGAGGCTACATCACCGATTTTGTTGTTGAAAGAGTAGAGTCATACAACCAAGCCGAGAGATATTTCTTCAAGGGACCCAGATATTTTTTTTTACATTTTCTAAAGTTGATAATCAAGATGCTATTGCATGAAAAGAACATCCTGAAGATATAGTAGATTGATCGGATTTGGAGAAGCTAATGTTCAGGAATTTAGACAACGACAACGACACAGTGGCTAGACATACACCCAGTGGGAGAGTGTTCAGAGAAGTTCATCTTCCGAACCTGTTCAAGCAGAAGTATGGAGACAAGGGTTTCTACAGTGGAGAAGAGGCAGACCTGACGGACGAAGATTATTCAGAACCCACTAGGGCAGAAGAAGAGGAAGTTGAAGAACTTCGTTGGGACGAGCCAGAAACCTCAGGAACCGCGCAAAATATTGAAGTAAGTACTATTAATACTCCTGTTGGTTCAACAACGTTAAGAAATCAAAGCAATCAAAGTTACCAAACCGTTCAGAGTGCTATTACTAGTAGTCCACCACATACTCAGACAAGAAACCTAGGAAGATCTATGGCAGATGAGATGAGACTCACTATCTTTAAGGGAGATGGATCTGAAGATCCTGATCAACACTGGTTCCTATGTGAAGTCGTATGGAATATTAAAAATGTCATCGACAAATATGTCACAAGAACCCAGTTTAGCACTACCCTAAGGGACTGCGCACTGAGATGGTACATGAAGCTTGTCCAAGGACTTGCACAGCCTAAGCCGTTGAATGAGATCAAGAATGCATTGATTGCAAAGTTCAAGAAACCCAAATCAGAGTCACAATGTATTACAGAGTTGAAAGAGATCAAGAAGAAGGTAGCCGAACCTGTTTGGGAGTTCGATAAGAGATTCAAGACCTTAACAGGCCGATTGAATTTTCAGATCCCAGAACAAGGAATGGTTCATTGTTTCCCTCTTACCAAACATTAGAGTTCCTCTGATGCAGTAGAATATTGTTTCGCATGCTGAGGCGTTGGAGATCGCCATAAGTTAGAATCAACCCCTATGGGAGAATCCAGCTCAGGTATGAGTCAGATCTTGAGTCAGCTAACTAGTTTGTCTTTGCAGGTTGAAGATATAAAGAAATACAAGGGAAAAGATAAAAGAGAAGATATCTGGTGTGTCAGATGCAGATCAGAGGGCCATGACAAGGAAAACTGTCCCCTATTCCATGAATACTTGTCCTCTGGAGCTTCGATTCCTTTGAAGCAAGTCACCTTACCCTGGTGCGAGGTATGCCGAAATAGACATCGTACTAGTGAGTGCTATTACATGCAAAAATATGTTCAGACACCCACAAATTTGTATTGCACGTTCTGTAAGTCTATGGGACATGATGACAGGGATTGTAGGGATTATGATCTCATGCATGAAAGGTCAAGAGATATATACAAGATTCAAGCAGTACAACTCCCCTGGGAGAGGAAAATTCAATCCTCGCGGTGGATTCAGAGGAAGAGGACGAGGAGGAGGTATGGGTCGAGGTCGAGGACAAATCATTTGTTATAACTGCACACAACCAAGACACTTGGCAAGAGACTGTCAGAACCCTTGCACTACTTGTAGCTATTGCAACTCCTTCGAGCATGTTATTGAAGAATGTCCAGCATTGCTGGCTAAACCTCAGGAGAAACTAGGACCTCAACAGAACCTGCAGATACAATTGATCAAATCTGAACCTCGCGGAGAAGACCCTAGAGTCACTGTTATTACTAGAGGAGGCAGTGTTACCAAAGATGACAGAATGACGCAAGGGAAGACTACAGAAGATTCAGGAATTAGGAAAGCTGCAGAGAAGAGACAAACCTTTGATGCAAAGAAAGAAAGACAAATATTTGAGGAAGCAAGAAAAGAGTTCAAAGGAGACCAAAGTTCTTCATCAAAGACAAGACTAGAAGTAAGAGAGTATGGAATGCCTCAGGCATTTGATCAGTATGCTTCGCCAAGAGAAGGAAAAGAGGTAAGCAAGCTCATGGAATTTCTATATACTTGTGTTAAGTTGATTCAGGATGAGAGCGTTGTCCAAGAACTACAAATTTTAATCAAACAATATGAGCTAGGAAAGATAGACCCCTTACTGAATAGGGCAGTACATCAAATTGGTAAGAAGAGAAGGAAAAATAAGGAATTACATTTGAATTCTCAAATAGGCGAATATGATATAGACTATGTGGTCCTCGACTTAGGGTCAGAGGTCAATGTCACGACGAAGCAAACTTGGGCACTAATGGGAAAACCTAGGCTGATCTATTCCCCTATCAGGCTCAGGGTGGCTAATCAGCAGGCTGTAAGCCCCTTTGGTAGACTAGAACATGTCTCTGTGGACATTGATGGAGTAAGAACATTTGCAGATTTTGAGGTAATTGAGATAGTTGATGACAACTGCCCTTACCTTGCGCTGTTAGGAATTGATTGGGCCTTCAATAATTCCACTATGGTTGATTTGAAGAAGAGACACACGACTTTTGAAAGAGATGGACTTAGGGTCATTGCACCCTTAGATCCAGATGAAGGTTAGCGATACACAAAACCTATCAGAGAAGAAGACCACACATATGAACTAGAAAACATATACAAATTAACAGCCAGACAATAGGATTAAATTAATCCTACAACCGACGAGAACCTAAGCTGGCGAAGTGATAACACATGTTCATCAGACTTAGAAGAAGCATTGGAGAATTGGCAGAATAAAATGTATGAAGTATCTACAAGGAGATGTGCTAGACTAACTAGAGAAGTTCGTTGGATCGGGACAACAGTAAGTAACTTACCCACCTTTGATGGTCTAAATCCTTTAGAAACCTTCGTGTCGGACATTGAAGAGAGTGTACCAATACAACAAAGATTGTTGGTGATGGATGAGGCCCTGAGAGAAACCCCAACAAGATGGTGGGGGGCACACAAAAGTAATATTACAAACTGGGTACAGTGTCATACCTTGATGACAACGCATTTCTCAGCACAAGTAGAAGGATGTGAAGTTCGGTACACAAGTCGAAGTTGCTCAAAGGACCATGTGTGAAGCTGTGAGGAAGCTTGGAGTGACGTTCCTCAAGAACAGTGGGTACACAAATTAAACAACACACTGGACACGACACCTATCAATTGGTACCTTCAAGCAGAACTGCGCCTCATCACTGCAGATTGGAAAGGTATGACTCAGAATTTTGTAACCACCTTCTTATTTGAAAGTTAATATCCTTCAATAGATCAAGCACTACAGATTTTCAAACATAAAGTATTTGAGGAGGCCTCTAGCCTTCCTTTGGAGCAAGACGAGGACGAATGGACTGCGCCTCTACAAAAACTGCAAGGTTGTTACAACATCAATGCTAATGAAGATGATGATCCAAGAAAGGTGAACATTACAGAAACAGAAGGCCAAAGAGATGTGGAAGGACCGGGAGTTTAGTTACCATTCATTGGACACCCAATCGAGAATAAGAAGGTCAATATTGGAACAAAACAGACACCGAAGCTTGCAAATGTTGGGGATTATTGAGATGCTACCACTATTGACAAGATTACAGAATTACTGCATGAATATCAGGACTTGTTTCCAACCAAGTTCACTGATATGAAGGACATTAAAGGGCCTATGGGAGAGATGAGGATCCCTTTGAAGCCAGATGCAAGGTCAGTCAAATAGAGACCTTACAGATTGAACCCTAAATATAAGGAGAAAGTGAAGATTGAGCTCGACAGAATGCTGGAAGCAGGGATTATAGAACCTGTCAAAGAGTCAGAATGGATTAGCCCTATGGTGGTGCAAGACAAGAAGACAGGAGAGACCAGGATATGCGTAGATATCAGGAAGTTGAATGATGCTTGTTTGCATGACCCCTTCCCTACACCATTCACTAATGAAGTGTTAGATAATGTGGGAGGCCAGGAAGTATATTCTTTACAAACAGATTTTCAGGATACCATCAGATCCGGATTGCCAAGGAAGATCACCATAAGACCACATTTGCAACAGAATGGGGATATTATCAGTATACAATGATGCCATTTGGATTGAAGAATGCCCCAACCATATTTTCCAGGGTGGTGGTCGAAGCATTCAAGGATTTTTTGCATAAATTTCGAGAAGCATATTTTGATGATTGGACTGTTTTTAGTTTACTAAAAAATCATATTGAATGTCTAAGGCTAATGTTGGATAAATGCAGGCAGTGTCAAATCGCCTTGAACATGAAGAAGTGCATCTTCTTCTCAGCTTTTGGAGTGTTGTTAGTCCATATTGTATGCAAGCAGGGATTGTTGGTTGATCCATCTAAAATTGCCATTATAGTTGACCTGCCACCCCCTATTTCAGTCAAACAGCTGCGCTGGGACACACGGGATATTACATGAAGTTCATTAAAGGATATGCCCAGATTACAACACCCATGGAGAAGCTATTGAAAAAATATTGTCAGTTCAGTTGGACAGAAAAATGCCAACAAAGCTTCGACACACTGAAACAGAAGATGATCACTGTGCCCATTCTGGTTTTCCCAGATTGGACCAAGGAGTTTCATGTACATGTTGATGCATCTTCCATTGCCTTAGGATTAGTGTTAGCAGAACTTGGTGAAGGAGAGATTGATCATCCATTATATTTTTCTAGCAGGAAGCTATCAAATGCAGAGGTCAACTACACCACCACTGAGCGAGAAGGGTTAGCCATGGTGTATGCGTTGCTGAAATTTCACCACTACTTGTTGGGAGGGCACTTTAAAATGTTTATTGATCACTTCGCGCTAAAATACCTAGTCAACAAGCCAGTGTTGGGGGGGCGAATATGCAGATGGCTTCTACTATTTTAGGAATATGACTTTGAGATCATAGTAAAGCCAGGAAGAATGAACAAAGGCCCTGACCACTTGTCAAGGTTGGAACATGGCGAAGAGACGACCAGTTTGGAGGATGCACTATCGGATGCACAACTACTAGCCATTAGAAATATTGATGACCACTTCGCAGAAATAGTCTAGTTCCCGTCAACAGGAATGGTACCTAGTGAATATACGATTCCCCAGAAGAAACAACTAGTAGTGCGCGTTGTAGAATTTTCGCTTATAGCTGGACAACTATACAAAATGGGACCTGATGAGATATTGAGAAGGTGCATTATTGAGGCAGAGCGACCATTGATCCTTGCAAAAGCTCATGAAGGCATTGCAAGAGGACATTACGCAGGGAAAGCAACTATGCAGAAGGTTCTGAGAGCTGGCCTTTGGTGGCCTACCTTACACAGAGATGCTAAAGACTATTCCAGAGCCTTCAATGTATGCCAAAGAGTTGGAAAACCTTCCTGAAGGGATGAAATTCCATTAGCACCACAACTGACCTTACAAGCATTTGAGAAACGGGCCATTGATTTCGTGGGACCTATAAACCCACCAGGGAAGCATACAGGAGAAATGTACATAATTACAGCGATAGAGTACTTGACCAGGTGGGCAGAAGCAAGAGCAATCAAGGATTGTAGTGCAACTACAGCTACGCACTTCATATTTGATGACATCATAACCAGGTTTGGCTGCCCAAAGATCCTTATGAGTGATCAAGGCACACATTTCATAAATAAAATTGTTGAAGCCTTGACTGAGGAATTTGCAGTCCACCATCAGAAGAGCACACCTTACCATCCACAAACAAATGTGACGGTGGAAGCGTTCAACAAGATTTTGGAGACAACACTAACCAAGATTTGCAGTGTGAACATGGATAAATGGGATTTAAGAGTACCAACAGTACTTTGGGGCCTATAGAACCACTTGCAAGAAGTTAACAATGCAAACCCCCTTCAAGTTGGTTTATGGTCTCGAAGCTGTTGTTCCAATGGAATACTTGGTGCCAAGCTTAAGAATTGATGCCTTTATAGATATGGATGACACTGGCATTGTTCGAGAGAGGCTTGCACAGTTGGTCGAATTGGAAGAAGACAGATTTGTTGTAGGGTTCCATCAGCAAGTATAGAAGGAAAGAGAGAAGGCCTACCATGATAGGCACATCAAGAAGAAGGCATTTAAACAAGGTGATTTGGTATTGGTATACGACAGTAAGTTCATGAAGCATCCTAGGAAGTTTAGAATGCATTAGCTCAGGCCATATGAGGTCGCTCATGTTACAGAAGGAGGAGTTGTGCAGTTGAAGACCTTGAAGGGAGAATGGAAGGAAGGATTAGTGAATGGGAGCCAGTTGAAGTTATATTATGACAACCAGTTGCCTCACAGCTCTCAGTAGAAGCATGAAGGAAAAGGGTCTAGGTACCAGGTGTAGTTGAAACTAGGTACCAGACACAAAAAAGATAGTCTACACAAGGAAGGAGAGGAGGCATCAAACAAAAAGAAGAGACTGTACTGCGCAGTCTGAAGTCAAAGTAAAACAGAAGAATCAGATCTGAAGTGCCTCGGGATGAGACATAGGTGAGTGTTGGGGGCATGTTGGCCCTTGGTCATGGAAGAAAGCGAAGATCAAGGAATAAAAGGTGAAAATCGAATTGCACGGAAGACACAATGATTGTTACTGCGTCAAAGTGAGAAAAAGAGTAGAAAATATGGAGAAAATCCCGAGAAAGCAAGGCGTTGGACGAGGAGATCAAGGATGACAAGTCAGAAAGGAAGAAGGAACGTGGACAACTCAGCAAGTGGAAAAATCCACCATTAGATGCTTTGGAGCACTGCGCGAGAAGATAGGAAAGACAGGCTGGCGAAGCCCTGAAAACGCAGGTCAAGTTGACCTAGGGTTTTATACACCTAGGGTTTTGGTATCTATGGTTTTGACACCTAGGCTTCGGCCTAAGGATGTCGGTGAGATATTGTAATGTATAAATAAAGGTCAAGAGGACCTGGGTTTGGTTTTTGTCATTGTCACTAGTATTGATCTAGTTGTATTGTTGATGAGAGTAATTATTATCATACGGGAGAGAGTGCTGAGTAAAGAGCCTTCTAGTATTGTAAGATCTTCAGCTGGGTGCGAAGATCAAGTCCTACAGCTGGGTGTGCAGGAAGGGGAGAGATAGAGAGAAGAGAGAATATCTACTGGTTAAGAGCGCAGATCATAACTGTATGCTTTTATCTTAATATATCATAAAGAACAGTTCTATGTACGTAGCCCTAGAGAGAGGGTGAACCACATATATCTGTCTTGTGTGTGTGATTGATGCTATGTTATTTTGCCTTGATATACTATTATTGAATTTTTGTGGTAGATCTAAAAGATGTATGGAGTAGATCTAAGCTAATAAGTGATACATGCATGTTGTATTGTTCTAGTATTGGATCCACTTGATATTTACCTTGGTTGTATACATTTCTGTCCTGCAAACCCCCCATAGCTACTTCGGGTGAGACTGCATCTGCTTCGTAGGTGTAGCCGAAAGGGCCAGTAGTTAGGGCTTGTTGGTGCGCTCTTGGAGCTGAACCCTGGGTCTGCCCCTGTGCCAACAAGCATAATCCCATTCCTGTAGGATCAACTATCATTTCCCAATAAATGTTAGGCTCCCTTTGTCACAGACTAGCATGATTCAATATTTTTGGGTAAAATCTCGACTATATTTTAAATCTACCTCCTTCTACTCAAGGAACTTATGCAGATGATTTATGTTTGGCAGTAATATTATCCACATGCTCATCTTAGCCTTGGTAACCAAATCTTATGACTATACAATAGCACGTACAATTGCACAGTGAAGTCAACTTCTTTATTTGGGAACACTAGCAACATACAATGCCAATTCTCAAAACATCTATCAACACCAAAGGATCTCATTCCTCTCTTCAGTAGAGGTTTTCTAAGCCTCTTAGGAATGTGGTAAGATAGGGTGTTACCTCTTAAATTCCTCCAGAAATATTTTCATATGACTCGTGCATGAGCCCAAGTAGGCCAAGTGTTGTTGTTGTGCTCTGATACCAATTTGTAACACACCCATGGTAGGGGTGTAAAAATTTCACTCTTCTTAGGAGAATCAAAATCCCCATTCGGGGTCTCTATTCCATTCTTCTCTTCCAGATCTTTCCAACCACAGTCTCCATGCTCCAAACCGAGCTCAGAGTTGGAAGATATCCTCTCCCAAGTTCTTCGGGTTCTTCCATCCATCTATACTCGCATATGACCATGGGCTATGACCAAACTCCAAGACAATAGGTCCCAAGACAACCATCGTACGAATGCTCCAGAGTGTCAAATCTCTGAAGTTCACAATCCGACATCGCGTGTCCTCAAATATTTTGACATCCCTGATTCACTTCGGGACTTCGACGTTCGAGAGTTTCGAATGCTCCAAAGTCTTTTCTCCATGAAGTACTCCGTACCTGGAGTTACAGATCGAGCACAACGTGTCCCTCGTGATCGACGACTGTGATCTACTTCGGGACTTTTGAACACTCCAAAGCATTTTTTCTCCGGAATACTCCGTACCTAGAGTTACAGATCGAGTGCCATGCATCCCTCATGATCAATTATTGTGATCTACTTCAGGAATTTGGCATTCGGGAGTTTCGAACACTCCAATCACCTATTTCTTCTGAAATGGCAGATCTTTTGCCACGCATCCCTTCCAACGGACGACTGGGGTGACTTCGGGACTCTGGCCTTCACAAATCTTCTTGCCTTCACACTTCAACTCTCTTAGAGTGACTTCTCTTTGGAGTGCAAGATCCAACGACACATGTCCCCTTGGCTTGGACAACTTAGATCTGCTTCGGCTCTTCAACTCTTCGAGAGTTTTTCGATGCAAACTCCTCTTTTCTCCCGGAGTCGGTTAACGTCGAGTTGACCACAGCCTCAGTCTGATGGTCTGAGGGTATCTACGTGACCCTAGAGATCTACAACTCGTAACTTCCGTTCAAGGGTCCCTTGGGTCCCAGTGTGTGCCACTCCGAGAGGGAAACCTGGAAACGTCATCACTCAACACATGGGCCCCCACATGATCTCAACATAATACATGCGTCCCCACAATTGAACGGTCGTGAGGGATCCCGAAGGATCCTTAAATCCACAGTCCACATCAACTTCGGGACTTTGGGACTTCAGGAGTTTTGGTGTTACCAAACCTTTGTCCCCTCGAAGTGGTCAACACCAAGCTGACTATACCATAGATCCGACGGTCTGGATAGTCCCTGGGCATCCTTGAATCTACGGCCCAGATTAACTTCGTGACTTCGGGACTTTGGGGGATTCACCTCCTGTACAATGAATATGCTCAATTCGTCGGACCCGCAAATTCCGAAGGGCTCGAAGGGTTAACGCCTGCGTTCCTTCTCTAGTTTCGACGATTGTGGAGAACTTCGTCTCCTCCCGAACTAACCTCGTCCGTTCGTCTTCCTAATGAAAGGATATTCCCTTTCGATACTTGAATCTCGCTATCCTTCCCGAGCTTTGTCAAATATTTAAGTACTTAGTTATTTAGCGCTATTTCTCCTGAACTTAACACTTAGAGAAATCTTCCGCACACCCCTTGCGCTCATTTATCAACACTAGAACTTAAGGGGGTTCTCAGTCTTTGCCCGCATCGCAAAGATTCTGTGCATACATGCACTAGCTCTCCTGATCTTAACAGACTCCTTCCTTCATAACAACTAGGAGTGCCGACATGCACACATGAGGCTATGCCCAAGGTCAACAAATTCATAATTCGTTTATTTTAACTTGAGCCACCACGAGGCTTAGGAATTTACGTGTACACGCCAAAAAATTCCTTATTTTCTTAAATACACAATTAAGCAAAGATAGAGGGATATAGTCTAATCATCAAGCAAACATACGCATTCCTGAAACATTCAAGGATATCCAACTTTAATTCACAATTATCGCTTAAATACACATGATATGAGAATACTTGTCTAGTACCAGTTGTAGCCAACTAACTAACTGTGGGTGTTTTCATTTCCACCCAACCATAGGCTTAGAGGCATTCATTCTTAGCACTTTGGCCACCCCCGTGCCAAGCCATGATATCACTAGGGAATTTATGCCAATTCTCAACGATCCTTTCTCTTTCACATCTTTCACGAGGTTTATTAAGTGCTTCCTCAACATCAAGCTCGTGACCTTCTTCTCAGGTCCTATTCTCTGCATACTCTCAAATATTTCTCTCTCTGTCATAGCCTCGAAAAGGTTTATTAGATGCTTCCTCAACATCAAGCTCATGGCATTCGACTCATTCTCTGCTGGCGTGTTCCTCGCATTCTCCACTCTTCTCTTTTTATTCTCTTGCGTTCCTTGCACGCACATCCCTCCTATCACGTTTCCTCCTATAAGAAAGAAACCAGGCCAGTCTGGGTCTGTTGGACCCTGTGGTACTTCGGGCTAACCTTCTCCAGCTAGACCATGCTTCCATTCATGGGGGTGGTTGAGGGTTCAACGACTGGTCCTTTTCTTATTAACTGTTCTCTTATCATTTTCACATTCTTTTCTCTAGTGATATCATGGCTAGTACTTTCAAGGTTTCACCCCCATAGTCAGTTATTGGAAATTAAACAATAATACATTTACATTGTTCCCATGCTACAACATGGTAATCCTAATTAATGATTAATAACAAGTTGGGGGAAACATGGGTGTTACATAGTGGAAATCATTTAATATATGAGAATGTGGTCATTCAATGTAAGGTGGACTAGGTCCACTATATTAATAAAGGCCCACTATGGTAGTTAGATGTAATAAATGTGAGAAGGCTCTCTAGAAGGTTCCTAAGGGATATAGAGAGCTATATAAAGAAGTGTAAGCAATGTAATGAAACATAGTGAAGAATATTGTGAATGTATCAAGCATTGCTTGAGGAGTGTTATCCTTCCTTAAGGATTAATATATGGTGTTACCCTACCTCAAGGGTTTTGTCTACATTCTTGTGTTAAGTGTTTTGGTGAATGGTTTGGCTTATTCTTGTTGATAGTGTGGGTTTATTTTGAGATTTATCTCCAGATCTATTTAGGTTCTTAACATCACAACCGTAAAACATATCACAACTCAAGATATGATTGTCGCAATCTATAACACTATTGTAGGGGTTGCATACTTTTGTTTGGGAGGTGTAGAGGTTGCACTTCACTAGATGTGAGGCATAATGTTGAACAAAGTGAAAACCATTGCATGGTTCCACCTACCCTACATGTCACTTCCCAATTCCAAGGAGAAAGTATGAAGGCCTACTACGAAGAGGAGCATTGTACCTCACAATTACTGAGAATAAAGTTGATCCCAAATATGTTTTTTGTATTTTTTCATGATTTTTTTTATTAAAATTAGGAGATTGATTATGGTTTCAATTTTAAAATGATATTTGCTTCTAGTTTTCCTTTTCGATGTAGCAAATTTATTTTGGTTGATTTCAATAAGAGTAATCAGGATATGTGTTTTTTGCATTGAGAGAAGTGATGTGCATTTTACATCCCAATATTGAAGAGATTGTTGTAATGTCAATATCAACATATAAAATATTATACAAAACTAAAATTATAATAATAATAAATCTTCGTAGACTAAATAATACTCATTCGAAAATCTATATATACATGAAAATAATACTATAAAAAAAAAATCATATTGAAACTATTGAAATAAAAAGAATCTAAGTTAATTTTGTTTGGCATCATATATTATTGTTTTTATCAATTGACAATATTAATAATGAATTACGTAATATTAAGCATAAATGTAAATCCATCTTAACTCAATATTGTTTAAATACGGAAAGATTTGTACCTCATTTTTTTTTATTGATCCTTCTCACTACTTAACAAATTTGAAATTAATATAGAACAATGTTAATAAAATAACACATATTAAATACTCGTCTTCATCTTTTGAAATATATAACACATATTAAAGACTCGTCTTCATCTTTTGAAATATATTCTCCAGGAAAGAAAACGATGAGCTCCACTTAATTTAAAATTAAAAAGTAAGAGATGGAAAAAAAATAACTTTAATGTTTTTGGCATGGAAACACAATCCAATTAGCATGGTTAGTAAAGCAAAAAGACAAATAATTCATTTGCTATTCCAAATTTTTTAAACTCCATGGCCAATATGATATGTTTCTATAATCTTATGATAGACGTCGATTGATCCACAAGCAATGGCATGGAAACACAATCCAATTAGCATGGTTAGTAAAGCAAAAAGACAAATAATTCATTTGCTATTCCATATCTTTTAAACTCCATGGCCAAGATGATATGTTTCTATAATCTTATGATAGACGTCGATTGATCCACAAGCAATTGCAAGTTATCCTTTGTTGTAGCAACACATAATTTTTCTATTAATTATTTTTCTATTAACATATGATGATTGATCCAAACACATAATTGTAGGTGGTTTTTTTTTTTTTTTTTCATTTGTGAATCATTATTATATAATAATATATTGATTATAGGAAATCTAGTTTATAATATTGGAACTATATATAGCTTATAATATATACAAAATTATAATTATAATAATAAATATTTATATGTTTTTTTAAGAAATTGGAGAAAATATTTATTAAAAAGATTAGGTCAAAGTTAACAACATAGTATAAATTTCAAAATCTTCAATTTGTTAGTTAAACTATGGTAGCAATGAACCAATTATCAAGTTGGCTTTAATGAATCAAGACTATGACTTCTCTAGATTCAAACTAACTACTTCCTGATTGCAAGAATAAATCCTTACAAATTGATTACACAAGAAAATGTAGAAGCAAAACATAATTAACTCACAATCCAAGCTATTCCATCGTTATATGTGATGTTACCCATGGATTGTTGGGAGCCCCCTGAGTGTCTTGATGTGCTTCTTTCTCTTTACGATTTTTGTTTGATTTTCTTCCTCTTGTTAGAGGAGGAGAAGGATAGGGATTCATCTTTAGAATTTCTTCAAAGGAGGGAGATTTAGGATCTTCTCCCTCCCGTGCATCTCCCTTTTCCACTCCCACAGAAGGATCGAGTGGAGCAACGAAAACCCCATTTGGAGTCCTATCTATAGGAACGAGATTTAGATCCTTCCCATGCAAAGAGACACTACCCCCAAGTGAGGCCTCCTTTCCTTTAACTGTATTTTCTGGATTCTTTTGTTCTTTTACTGGTTGCTTAGATTTGATCTCCGGGTTGTTCTAAGGAGGAACTTTCTCCATTGAATCCTTTGATTCTTCATCTTGAGATTCCAAGGATTCAAATCTATTATTGGAGGGAATAGATGGGCAAGATTGAGATCTATGGTCAGGCTAAGCCCCCCTGGGGTGTTAATTATTCTTCTTTCTTGAAACTTGCTTGAATCCTTGATGCACATTATTCAGTAATGGTTGAGATTCTTTAGCTTTGGGGCATTTTTTGGCGAAGTGCCCATATTCATGACAAATATTACATTTGAAAGGTACCTTCTCATAGTCCAGGGCCAGATGATGAATCCAACCATCAACATTGAGGCTAATCTCCTCTGGCACCTTTGAAAAATCCATGTCTACACATATTCCAACGCATGTGTAGATATCTCCCTTTGGTTTGAAATGGGCTATAAATCGACCCAGTTTATTTCCAATGGCTTCGAAGGTGGCTTCACCCTAGAAAATAAGGGGGAGACGCAAAATTCTAATCCAAACAGGAGAAGAAGAGATCTCCATATCTAGGTTAAAGTCGAGGGTCCAATGGGAAAAAAACATTCCCCTAGAACCTAAGAAATACGAGCAAGATTTGAAGATATGGTCTCGATCTTCGATGGTTTTAAAAATAAATACATAAAATCCTTTCTCGCAATAAAAATCCAGGCGGTCTTGCTAAGGATAATTCTTGGAAATCTAGTCAAGAACAACCATGGGACTGGGCCAAAGGCCTAAGAAATTATTGACCAAACCATGCTTTTTCAAAATGATAGAATTGTGTTTTGCCACAGAGTTCCCCAATAAGTCCAGATTGGGGATGGAATAAACTATTTTGGCACACCTACCCATGTTGACCAAGGGCCTTCCCATGATGCTTCAGATAACTTCCAATCCACATAAAACGAATATGTTGGCCTCAACCATCGATATTCGCTACCAACACATCACCAAAAACAAACCACACGCAAAGACAACCAATAACAAAGAACTGAAATCCGTGGTTTCAAAGACCAGGGTGATGAATAGGCAACTCGAGATGACTGTGAGGGATTCCAGAAATGAGTGTGGCATCTATAGAAATGACAGCTAGGGAAAACCCTAGATGCTACGACAGACACATGTGCTCCTACTCTTCATTTTGTTCCATTTTTTTTAATAAATTTGTATATGTTAAGTAATACTTATTTACAAATTTAGGGTTGACAGGTGCATGGGATTATAATAAATTTCATAGGACATAAAATTTTTATCTTTGAATGCGGATTAGGAGAAACACCGAATAATCATTTTGAAGCACTTGCTCTTTACCAAGGACTTAGTCTCCTAGATTCAATGTGGATTAAGAGCTTGGTAACTATTGGAGATTATGCAATCATCATAAGGTATATGTGTAGCTTCTCCACTCCATCAAACTGTAAGTTGGCAAGGTTGATCTCTAGAATCCAATCAGAGGTAAGGTGGTTTGACAAGGTTGATTTTTTCCTTTTTTAAAGAGCCATAAATCATTCAACTGACAAGTTAACTAATGAAGCCTCTCGCATGGAGGCTAGGAAATTAAGGGTAAAAACGAGGGATAATTTCATCATTTATTTATTAATATTAGTCATGAATTATAACCCAAAGTTTGTCATGCATCCAACACTCATCAACAAGTGGCAACACAAATTCAATATGGTAGGACGAGACTTAAGGAGAAATAATTTTCTGGTCCATTTCCACACTTCAAATTTGATTATGGTGTAGGTTCATATGCTATTTGGTTTATTAGAGATGGTCGCAAGTGGGATATTTCAGAAGCCAATTCTGTCACTTCTCCTCCTGGTTCACACTTTATTTCAAAGTGTGTAGTGCAATCTCCTCTTTAG
Source organism: Picea engelmannii (assembly GCA_009831015.1). NCBI lineage: Eukaryota > Viridiplantae > Streptophyta > Pinopsida > Pinales > Pinaceae > Picea > Picea engelmannii. The sequence goes on from ML776881.1 coordinate 766,279, forward strand.
GATTTGTGGGACAAGGTTAGTGACTTCGAGAAGGATTTCATTGGTCCCATTTTAAAGGTTAGTCGATGACATTTGCTTTGGAAATTAGAGAAACCAAAAGTTCTATGTTTGAAACTATGCAATGTATTAGTCTAGATTTGTGGGGTTTTAGACGAACTTAGTGGCACTTACAAGGATTCAATGGTAAGAAAAGTGGGGTAGACCATGGTAGCCTAGAAAGAATCAAATTTATTTCAGTTACACAAAGAATTGGAATTTGGAAAGATGGAAAACCACAACCATCCTAGGTGTTGCCCTATTTATGAAATCATGGGCATTCATTGTGACTTGAAGAGACACGAGAGCCTCTTCAATGAAACCATGAGAATGTTTCCATAGGAGGAAGCCCATAACTATGAATATGTATTAATTATTGAATTGATAACTCAACAAAAATTCCAAATACAGAAGCTAGAGATAAAGTAAAAAGTGATTCAACAAATGATAACAAGTTCACCTAAAATCTCTCAATCAACAGTTTCATTTCAGAATGTGTCAATTAGCTCAATTCTAGATGAAGGACAAGAGGAAGAATTAATGCATCGATATCCTAGGAGAACGAACATGGAAGGGATAGAATAATAAGCCAAGCCAACATATGAGAACTAGAATGAAGAACACAATGCTCATTTATTTCCTTGGACTTATATTTTATAATGTATTGTAAAATACTTTTGATATCATAATTGTTTTATAGGGTTTATACTAATCAATTTTTTTGGATCTCCTCTCTAAAGGAAAAAAAAAACAATATATATAGTAGTTATCTTAGTGAATTTTGGAGGTTTTTTTTGGATAATTGGCATGTGATGAGCCTCTCTTTTTGTATTATCATGCTGACAAAAGAGGCTACAACACTTTTTTTAATACAAACATTAACCATTTTAGAAAGAAAAATAATGCTCATTCACAATCCCGAATATACTAAAGATAATACTATAAAAACTAAATAATATAAACTATTGGAAGAAGAGGAATCTAAACCAATTTTGTTTGGCACCATTTGTGACTATTTTTTATCAACCATGGTATCAATGGTGAGCTACATGATACCATGCACCAACATAGATCCATTTTAACTTAGGATCTTTTAAACACCGAATGTGTTGCATCCCAATTCTTATGTTGACTCCTCTTGGTGCTCAATAGATCCATGTTGGGACATGTTTTCCGTACACCTTGTAATTCTATAGTAGATAAGGTAAAGGTTGTTGAGTTGTACCGAGGAATAAATGTTGAGCAATAACAAGGAATAACTACAGAGTAGCAGCAATGAATAACCACTAATTAGTGGCAAGAAATAAATGCAAATCACTAGCAAGCAGTGAATGCTAAGTAGTAGTAGTTGGCTAATTAATCATTGGTAGTTTTCAACACGTAGAATTGGAAAACCATAAATGATTTATGGTTTTGTTATGCTTATTTATTGAGTGCTAGGGTTGGAAGTAAACATAGTGTGAGTTTTAACTTATTGTTATGCTACCAAAATTTCTTTGGAATTCTTATGTTATTGTTGAATACTCTTGTTGAGAGCATGTAGAACTTGTAATGTATTGTAACCATTTAGTTTTTGAATAGTACATTGAGTGTGCTTTAGAGTGTGGGGTTTTTCTCTTGAAATGTTTTTCCCAAGGAAATCAATTGTATGTTTATGTGTTGTTGTTGTTGTTGTTTTTACAGAAACCGAAGCTTTATATTATATAAACAGTTGTGTCAGGGAAAACAACAAAATCAAAAGGAGTTTTACAAAAAAAATTGCCTTATAGCCAATATTTTCCTACTACTGTCATACTATAAAACATAAATATCTTCCTGAAAAACTTCCATATTGTCTGACAACAATTTTTTTTAATAAATTGTCCCAACAAAAGCATGATTTTGCAATACATTAATTGTGAATTGAATTGATTTCGTAATACACCAAGACCTCCTTCTTCCTCTATGCTTCCATGACGAGAAGAAACTGACACTTGATTGATGGATATTGACTAAGTATGTTGTGGTAGGACCAATGATCTCAAAGATTACATTATGTTTCCAGACTCTCGATACACCGAGTGAGGTTTGATACAATTTGTTCCAAATTTCTCATTTTTACAGATAATAGATGAAGGGACGAGCGGTTAGCTTCTGAAATTTCCTCACGACGACGAAGAATGTGTTTAATTTAACTCCAAGATGGTTCCATTTTTAAACCGAGCAAGCCTCCCTTATGTCCAAGCCCCACTCTGCAAGTAAATCCACTGCAAAAATTTTCCAAAACATAGGCAATAAAACATTCAATACCAATAGTCCACATACATCCCACAACTGTAAAACAACCATAAAAGAAATTTTGCACACTCGAGCCTCGAATTTATAGAGTCCAAAATCTGTAATGAGAATCTTCAAAGCTTAGAGAAACAACACCAAGCCTCCTAACCACATAATATATTTAATCCAAAACCCCGAAATGGCCAAACCAAAGAGCAGAAAACAACTAGAACTACCATACCACCTACTATCATCTAGCTCACCTCCCAGATTATAAACAGGTGAAAATATAATACAATCCAAATTGTCATCCCCAGTATCTAAACCACATCCAAAGCTGATAAACCCATAGAAGAAAGGAACGTCTGCAAGCTCAATGCTCAAAATAACAAAGTCCAAAAATATGTAAAGAGAGATATTAGAAAGAAGGAACCTAAAGACTAGAAGGAATCTAGCCTGCTAAAGGCTAATACCCAACATTGAATGCAGGTTTCCTAAAAACCACACCACCTCACTCCAATTCTCCCATGATGCACCACACCATGCTCTAGAGCAGCGAAAAGGAATGAGTCTCATGATTGAAACTAACTCCTAAGATAACCATCGCTAACACACGACGGATTGAATGATTTCATTAACTAAATAATTTTCCAAATGTACAATGCGATCGCTCACATGGCTATACAAGGTCGAATGCTACCTTGTGTCCTTCTAATTGAATGATCCCAACATCGAATTATGGTATATGTAATACCCCAATCTCTCCATTTATAAAACTTTCCTTCTCCCAATCTAGAACCATACTTTTCCTAGCGATTCACTTCATTGTTATGCTCTTGCTTGACGTGGACAACACTATAATTCTCAAATTCAACAAGAAGGTTGAGGGAGTGAGATAATACCTCTATGAAGACATTTTTCTTGATGACATTTTGTTTGATAATAGCCATGATCACAAGCATAGAGTCACCCATGATATTAATCTTCCTAATTCCTTTTGTTTTTGCCTTCTTGATGCCTTTCCAAAGAGAATATGCCTCTGTCATGTGAAACATTACCTAGGCTCCAAGCGTAGTGGAAAACATTATTTCCTTTGAGATAACAAATTATCCCCCCCACACTTGTTGCCCCTTTTTATGTGTTGTTTATTACCACGACCTTGTTTATTTAATTTATACACATTCTTATATCATTGATTAGTGTAGAAAGCGTATTCTACACCTCTACTTCCTCTCATTTAGTATCAGATCCCGATAACCTGGAATCCAAGGTATTATGGACATTTTTTTTTTTATCTAATCTTGGTTTGAGTGGGAGCTTGTGTAGAAGAAAATATTGTTACGGGAAAATGGCGAGCATGTCTAGTTTAGAAATGGCGAAGTTTAATGGCACTAACTTTGAGTTCTAGAAGCTCAAGATGTAGGATCTTATCATAGATTGAGATATATGGGTTGCTTTATCTAGAACCAAACTCATTGGTATGAAAGATGAAGAGTGGGTGGTGTTGGAGAGAAAGTTGAGAAGCCCAGTCAAGCTCTATTTGGCTGATTCAACATTATTAAACATTTAGGAAGAAAAAACTATAATAACTCTCTGGAAGAAGAAGGGGGATTTGTATTAGGCTAAATCATTGGTTAATAAATTTTTTCTACATAAAAGTTGTTCACTTTGAGAGTGGATGATGGTGATTCTATAGCTGAGTAGTTGAATGCATTTAATACTATTATGATCCAATTGATCTCAATTGGAGTGAATATGGATGAGGAGTATTGTTGTTAATTGGAGTGAAGATGGATGAGGAGGATCATTGTACGACCCTTTAGTGTTTTTTTCCAAATTCACGGGACAACTTGGTAATGGACATTGGAAGCACTGTAAAGGAATCAATGCTTGATGAGGTTGTAGTTGCTTTACTCTCAAAGAAGGTGAGGTGGAAAGTTTTTAAATCAACCATTGAGGCATCAGTTGTTTATGGAAGATCAAAGGAGAAAGGAAAGAAGAGAGAAAATGGTAGATCCAAATCCTATGGGGAACATAAGTCTCCTAGAAATTCTAAGGAAAAATGTTGGAATTGTGGCAAGGTTAGGAATTTTAGAAGAGACTGCAAGAAAGAGAAAAAGAAGAATAAGAAGGAAAATAATGATTCTAATGATGAGTCTGAAAAATATTCTTAAGAGGATGGTGGAGATGCCTATATTGTGGCGTTGGAAACCTATGTAGGCTAGAGTGTGTGGTTGATAGACTCTAGAGCTTCCTTCCATATGACTTACCATCGACATTAGTTTTGAATGTATCAGAAATACAATGGTGGGATGGTATACCTTGGTGATGACTCTCCTCTCAACACAGTTGGTCGTGGTAGAGTCTTCATCAGACTCATTGGTGGAAAAATAAAGGGGATCATTAGAGTATTGCACATTTTGGGTCTGGAATGAAACCTACTATCAGTAATCAAACTTAATTATGTGGGTGTGCATGTTGTTTTCTCTAACAAAGGGTGTAATATGGTCCAAGGAGATATGGTGTTTTCTAAGGGTGTTCGTGTGGGAATTTTGTTCTAGCTTGATGCATGCACTATTCCGTGTAATATTTATTTGATTTATACAAGAGAGAGATATATAATATCTACAACTTCACAATCAAATCCTATATCTACTTCTTATGGTCATGTTTTATGGGTACCTAAACAAGTTCTTGCTTCAGAAAGCAAGTTACCTGCATAGAAGATAATGTTGTGGCACCAAAGATTGGGTCATATAGGTGAGAAGGGCCTACGGGCCTTGAAAAACAAAAAACTCATCGATGGATTGAATGATTGTCCTTTTGAATTTGAATTTTGTGAGCAATGCATATATGGAAAACAACCATATTCAATTTTATTCTAGTTCTCATAAATCTTCCGGGTTGTTGGAATTCATTCTGATGTATTTGGTCTAGCTAAAGTTCCTTTGATTTCTAAGGATTTTTATTATGTGTCATTCAATGAGACTATTCTAGAAGGACATGGGTTATTTTCTAGAACTAAATCTAAGGTTTTTCATTGGTTTAAGGACTTCAAATCTCTCTTGGAAAACTAGACTAGTAGGAAGATTAAGGTGTTGAGGATTGATAATGGTGGTGAGTTTTGTTTTGTAGAGTTTAAAAAGTTTCGTAAGGAGAATAATATTGAAATACATAAGACAACTCCATATACCCCTCAACGGAATGGATTTGTACACTGAATGAACAAAAAATTAATGGAGAGAGAGGTAGGGGTATGCTTTGTGGAGTTGATTTAGAGAAGAAGTTTTGGGAAAAAGCGGCTGCTACTACATGCTACTTGATTAACAAGTCTTCCACATTATCTCTTGTGGATAATATACTTGTGGAGGTATGGATGCGAAAGAATCCCTCACTTCACCATCTTTGTGTTTTTGTTTGTGAGGCATATGCTCATGTACCTAAGGAGAAGCGATCGAAGTTGGATAACAAGGTTGTGAAATGTATCTTAATCGACTATGGCTTTGTAAACAGAATAGGATTTGGGATCCTATGGTTGGAAATTTTTTGTATATAAGGAATGCTATTTTTAGAGAAGTCAACTCTTCTCCTACAATGGTGTAGCCAGATGAGGATGAGAAGAATTCAGTGGTTCAGTTAGCACCTAAGACTAATAAATTTGAACTAGAAAATGAACAAGAAGTTCTTGATGGACTTGATGAGGAGGAGGGTGCAGAGAGATTGGAGGAGGAAGAAAATACTCCTCAAACTTTAAGGAGGTCCAATCAACAAAGAAGGCAACCAAATAGGTATAATTATAGTCCGTCTGATTTCATATTTATATTTTCTTTATTTGCTAACACCGATGAGCCTAGAATTGTGAAAGAGGTAATGGAGATTGAAGATAAGGATTCCTTGATATTAGCCATGGGTGAGGAAATGGCTACACTTAGAAAGAATGATACATGTGACTTGGTAAGGTTGCTTGATGGAATGAAGCTCGTTGGATGTAAACGTGTGTTCAAAAAGAAGATTTATTTAGATCGGAATGTTGAAAAGCACAAGGCAAGGTTGGTTGCAAAAGGATATTCCCAGGTTGAGGGGATAGAATTTGGTGAGATATTTTGCCTAGTTGCTAAGTTAACATCTATTAGGTTCCTATTATATGTAGCAACAACTTTTGATTCAGAGATATAATAGATGGATGTGAAAACAACATTCCCACATGGTGATTTGAAGGAGGAGATCTATAAGCTAGTGCACTATGTTGAAAAAGGTAAAGAGTCATTGGTTTGCAAATTTAAAAAGTATTTGTATGGTCTCAAACAATCTCCCAAAATGTGGTACCAAAAGTTTGATTTTTGAGATTGAGATATTTTAGATCTAATCAGATCACTATGTGTATTATAAACAAGATGGTGGTCATTTCCTTCTTATCTATATATATGTATATTATATGTTATTCTTTGGTAATAATAAGCATGTAATTCATGATTTGAAGTCTCATCTTTTAGCATTATTTGATATGAGGGACTTGGGTGCTACAAAACACATCTTAGGAATGGAGATTAGGAGAGATAAAGTAGATACAAAGCTTTGGTTGAGCTAGAGTAAGTATGTATACTATGCACTACAACATTTTCACATGGTACATTAAAGACCATTAAGTGTTTTGATTTCTATGGGAACTAGGATTTCAGTTGAATAGTCTCCAACAACACCCACAAAGATGGAGGATATGGCTTATGTTCCTTATGCTAGTGCAATGGGTAGCTTGATGTATGGTATCGTTTGTACTAGACCAAACATTTCCCATGCAATAGGAGTCTTAAGTCGATTAATGGCTAATCATGGACATAAACATTCGGTTGTAGTGAAGAGGGTCTTTAGGTATTTTAAGGTACTTATGAATATTCCATTTTCTATCGTATTAATGCTTAAGGGGACCCACACATAGTGGATATACATGGTTATGATCATGATTGGGCAATGTATATAGATAGAAGAAGATCTACAAGCAAATACACGTTTCAATTTTTTGGTGGAGCAGTAAGTTGGATGAGGAAGCGACGAGATGTGGTCGCTTTGTCCACTATAGAGGCAGATTATATGAAAACTAATCATTCTTATAAGGACATCATTTGGGTTATGAAATAATGTTCATAAGTGGGGGCTAAGTCAAATATTTATTACAATTCAATGTGATATTAATTATGACATTTGTTTGGCTAAGAACTTGACCTTTCATGCAAAGGAAAAACATATAGATATCTAGTATTATTTAATTGGGGACATGGTAGAGGATAGAAAGGTGATATTAGAGAAAGTTGACACTTTGCAAAATGTTGTAGATGCATTGATGAAACCAATGATAATAGGTAAATTCAAGTGGTGTTGTGAGTCTATGGGCCTTATGGACCCTAGCAGTTACCTCACAGTTTGATGCATTCTCCCTTATACTCTTTCACGGTATGTTATAAGTGGAAGAATGTTGGGATATGTGTGTCGTACACCTTGCAATGTTGTAGTAACACATGTAATGATTGTTGAGTTGTACTAGGGAATGAATGTTGAGCAATAGAAAGGAATAATTGTTGAGTAGTGGTAGAGAATAATTGCAAATCACCAACAAGCAATGAATGCTAAGAAACAACAACTAGCCAATAAATTGTTGGTAGTTTCCAACATGAAGAATTGGAAAACCACAAATAGTTTATTGATCCAGATTTAGGAGTGGAACGAACTAATTAACAGTCTAAATACAATAAACACAGAGATATGAAGAATAAAACAGATATCTAGTGAACAATATCTTCTATTGAATAATGAAATAGGCTGAAACTGTAAAACTGCAGAACTAAAACACTTGCTCGAATGGTGGGAGCTATCCCTGAGAAGAGATGTGGATTCTACACGCATCCGTCTGAGAAGAATGAATTACAATGAGGCTCTAGAGGCCTTTTTGATATTACTCATGAATGCCAAAAGCTTAGACATCCAAAAACCTAACCCTAAGAGGTGAAACGTCAAAAGTCATGTGGGCCCCTATAATTTGAGTGTGGCGAGCCAAAAAAAAAACATGTTTACGCCTCCAAAACGGTCCTGGAAGTACAAAAAGATGTGATAACATGAAAACATGCAAAATAAGCCAGTTGGATTAGGTGAGAGGCCACCAATATCTGCTTGGAATATGTGTAGGGCTTTAGACAACCCCAAAAGTGTAGAACTCACAATTACAAATAAGTACATAAGAACATGTTGAACTAAATATGGACAAGAGGAGCCGGTTGGAATAGGTGGGTGGCCACCAATAGACAACTGGATCAATCCTCCCCCCTTAGGAAGCAATGGTATCCATTGTGTTGAGTTCCCCCAGCAGGAGAGAAAACTCTTGTTGGATTTGGCCTCGGGTGAGCCACTTGCCTTGGTGTAGGAGTTGCCCTACCTTGACAACCCGATAAAGCTGGATCCTCTGTTGGTGAGTTCCCTTAACCTGTGTGTCCACTATCTGATCAGTGGATGCTTGTTCCATGCAATCACAGTTGAGATTTGTGGGTGTCAGATGTTCTACGATCTCTGAGGTGTCCAATAATGGTGGAAAATATGGTCGAAGGAGGTCCACATTGAACACTGGGTGCATTCCAAGGAAGGGTGGAGTGTTGAGCTCAAAAACATTGTTGCCCATAACCTTGGTGATAGTGTAAGGCCCATAGCAAATGGGGAGGAGATTACAATGGGGCCCTGTGAGACGCTCCTTCTGAAAATGTAACCAAACTTTGTCGCCAACCTGAAACTGGTGTGGTACCTTGTGTTGATCATGGCGTTGCTTGTACTTAGCATTGGATTTCTACAAAATCTTCTGGACATATTGGCGGATGTGATGAATCTTCTTAATGAATTTGGTGGCTTTGTCGATCGCAGACTGATCATGGGAAGAGTCTGACTGTGTGGTGGAAAGAGGAATTGCAACATCAATGGGTCCCAAGGGTTGGAATCCCAACCCCACCTAAAATGGGCTATGGTTGGTGGAGCTATAGAGAGCCCTGTTGTAACTGTGTTGAACATAGGGGAGAATACCGTCCCATGTACATGGATGCTTAGAGTTGTACATGCACATGATGTGCACAATCATCTTTATGACGAACTCTGTTTGGGGGTGGAAAGTAGTGGATTTTGTGAGCTTGGTGTCCAACAGTGACCAGAGACTCGACCAAAATGTGTCGAGGAACCTGCTGTCCCGGTCGGAGACAATGGTCTGTGGTATCCCAAAGTGGACCCACACTCATTCAAAGAAGAGATTGGCAGTATCTATCATTGTGATATTCTTCTTGTAAGCTGTGAGGATGGCCATCTTCAAAAACTGATCAACGAACACAAATACACAGTCATTTCCTTTCCCAGTGGATGGAAGGCTAGACATGTAATCCATTGAGATGGATTCCCAAGGCTTATCGGGAGTAGGAAGAGGGGTGTATAAGCCTTGCTTCTTGATGGCTGGCTTGGCAATGACACAGGTAGTGCAAGATATGATATACTTGCTGACGTCCTGTCGAAGTTTTGGCCAATAAAAATGTTTCTGAAGAACGACCACAATTTTATCCATGCCAAAATGTCATGTCATCCGACTGTAGTGGGATTCCCAAATCAGATTTGCACGCTCGCTTGTAGGAACACAGAGATGGCCCATGTGGCATACTAGTCCATCCTGAATGTGAAAATCGGTAACAGTCACGCCTATACCCAAGTGTTTATAGGTGGTGGTGAAGTCCAGATCTTGCTGATAAAGTTGGGGCCACTTAGATGCTTCATGTCCACATGAATGGAGCACAGTGGTGAGTGAAACCACATGACGTTGATTGAGGCAGTCAATGACATGATTTGAGATACATGTCTTATACTTTATGTTGAGATGGAACTACTACAGGTAGGTGGACCACTTCTGATGGCAGTCATTCTGCAATTTCCCCTATGTCTGTATGAATTGTAGAGGCTTGTGATCAGTGTGTATGATTGTCTCCTTTCCTAGAATGTAATGTTTCCATTGATGACATGCTTGTACAATGGAATACATTTCCTTGTCATAGGTGGGGTATTTCTGGACAGTATTTGAGAGTGTCTCACTATGGTATGCCACCAGATGACCATGTTGAGTGAGAACTGTGCCCATAGCATAGTCAGATGCATTAGTCTCAATCTCGAATGGTTGCTCTAGATCGGGCAAGGAGAATACTGGAGCTGAGCACAAGCGATGCTTTAGATCATCAAATGCTCGTTGTTGTCCCTTCCCCCACACAAACTTGGCCCTTCCACCACCCTTGGTCACCTGGCTAAGGGCCCATGCAATATGGGACAATACCAACACGAATCGTCAGTAGAAGTTGGCTAGTCCCAAGAAGCTCTGAAGCTTGATTAGTGTGGTCGGGGCTGGCCAGTCATAGATGACTTGGATCTTAGTTAGATCAACATGTAGCCCATGCTCATCAACAATGTAGCCCAAGTATTGGACCCTCTTGAGTTGGTTAAGAAGGTCATCAATCCTAGGAATGGGGTACCGATTCCTGACTGTGATTTTGTTTAAGGCTCTGTAATCAATGCAATGTCACCAAGTCCCGTCCTTCTTCTGCACCAGTACAATCAGGCTTCCGCAATGGGAGGATATGGGTCTGATGTGCCCCTTCTAGAGAAGCTCTTGGATCTAACGCCTGATTTCATCATTTTCCATCAGCGAGTGATGATAGACTGGTTCATTAGGTAGAGGTGCGATGGGGGTCAGATCAATTGGATGCTTGACTTGGCAGTGTGTCGGTATCCCTATAGGTGAGGAGAAGATGTCTCTGTATTATTCCACGATCCCATCCACTTGCTTTTGCTGCAAAGAGAGTCTCTGTGTAGAGGCCATGGATGTGGCGGCGACCATCTGCTTACTATGAGCACAGATCATAAAGAAGACGAACTTCCCGGTCTGTGAAATGACCTTACTGCATTGATTAGCAGAGATTAAATAAATAACAGTAGGTGACACTACCTCTGGTATCCTGTACAATTGTCTACCCAAAGTAATAATAACACTGTGGGGTCTAGACTCATACACAACATGACGCTTCCACAAATATGGTTGTCCTAAAATAAAATCACAAACTTCAATGGAATAAATATCACACAATACCTCATCTTTGAAAGGCTTGATGCCATAGAGCAGATGAAATTGTTGGATGACACGAAGATCTCTTCCTTTGCGAAGCCAGCCGATGGTGTAGGGTTGTGGGTGCGGTGTCATTGGCAGGTCCAGTTGCTTGACGACCTCTGCTGAAATCAGGTTCTTCTGACTACCACTATCGATAGTGAAATGAAGCAGAGCCCCCTTTACCCACATCTGCGCGTGAAAGAGGTGATCCCATTCCTCTGGTTCTTCTGGTTCACTTGGTCGGACTTTGGTGGTAGCGACAGTGGCATTAGGTTCAAAATTGATAATATGCTTCCCTCCTTCAGGATTTGATTCAGAATTAGAATCAACCTCTGACTTAGAACACTTCATTTCGGCCATGAGTGACTGCTTGGAGCGACATTCTTTGGTGTTGTGCCAAGGGATTTTATGGCACTCACACCATTTTCCCATGTCCTTCTTCATCTTCTCATTTCTCTTCTTGTGTTGCGGATTGAACTAGTTGTCCTGAGGGTGACCATCTCGACTTGGTCCCTTGCTGTGTGGGTTGGGACTGCCTTTTCCCTACTTAAGCTATGAGGGGTTTGCATATCCAAACTCTCGCCTTTTCTGCTTAAATTTCTGCTCTATCTTGACAGCATATCTATAGGTCGTGCCCAACAAGGCAATGACCATAAACTCCATTTATGTTTGAATGTATCTATGAAAACAACCGTGGTATTTGAGCACCATATGACGCTAAGAGTCTTTGATACCCAATTTGGTGCGTGTTGACAATAAAAATCACAACGAGAATTTCGCCCACAAAGTATTGCTAAAGCCTACTATTATAAGATAACGATATATATAATACTAGTAGGTGGGACCCCCTTGTAGATTGGAATATCAGATCTGGTTCTTATTTGATGTTATGATGTTGTTCGACACTGCTTACAAGGTTCTACATGATTGATGAAATCTTGGTTTTATTCGCGACATAATAACAGATGGATAATGTGTATTATATGTGGTTTCTAATCTCTCTAAACTCTAAATTCCATATTGTGTGAATGGCTTATATCCACTGTTATCACATTGCTATTTAGCGTCGATCTGTTACATGTTTCACCTACACAAAACACATGTTAGTCATGACAAAAGATAAAAGAAATATGGAACAAATCCAAGGAAAATAAGCTATCCTATACTATGTTATGCTACATTATATGCAAATGAAATTAAAAAGGTTGTTTTTAGTCCTAGCTAAAAAAGTTAGTGGCTATACGATTTATTGAGTTATATGAAAACACATTTGATATGCCTTATGGTATGGTTGGAAATGGTTTAATGTGACATAGGGTGGTGCATTTGGCAAAGCAATGGATGTTGGTTTCGATGCATGGATTAATGGAATGGATTAATGGAATGGTTGGCTGGCGTGTGATAAGTGATTGAATGAGTAAAGGATGGAAGTGACGTGCATTTACTGCACGTCACTCCATACCTCTTCCACTGGCCATTACCCTAGCTTGGCTATTGTTCAATTGTGTTTCGTTGTGGTTAAGCTCTGATTTTCAGGCAAGGGAAGGATTGCTCAACCAAGATCGTGTTTTTAAGGCTTTTTGGTTACAGGTATGTCTTTTTCGCCATCCACAAACCCACTCTAGTTATGAAACATATATTGGCTCGGTGATGTGTGGGTCTGTGCTTTTCTTGATACTGGAAACTATGTAAACTTGTGATAATGCTTTGGAATGGTTGTTTATATGATTTTCGTTGCAAATGGAAAATGATGGGTGAAGTCACAATTTCATTGATTATTCTAAGTGGGATAAGCCATGAAGGCTCTCTGTTGTCCTTATGAGTTTTTGTTGGAGGGTTCATTCGACCCAAACTTACCGACCATCCCCACATAGTTCTTTTCACAATGCCCGATCGTATTGCTGTTATGGGGTTGTTGGGTTTGATTTAGAACCACTTTGTGTCACTGCATATCGTTTCACCTGGGTATGGGCTCGTTTATACTATTGGTGTATGTGTAGTTAGTTATGAGGGTTATTATGCCAAGGGGATTTCTTTGAGGTTGATTGCTATTTCATGGCTCTGTTTTATATTAGACGCCGCGAGGGTTATGCCCTACGCGTTCTCGGTGTTATTTATTGGCCTATGAGGAACCTCTGCTCCTCTGTGTGAACTATCACCCATTTTGCAAAGCTATTGGTGAGGTGGCATGTGTGTCCACCATGTTGTATCAGAGGGTTCTCATTTGCTGTTAGTGGTCGACTCCAGTCTCCCTATGTTGCTTCCATAGAGCGAACCTTGATTACTTAGAACTCGCCCTTGATTATTCAAGGTCGTTTGATAATGAACCAGTCAGGTATATCGTTGACTGTTATGAGTTGGTGAAGTAGCGTCGACAGTGGTGATTATTGGTTTGTCTCTGTTAATAGCATTGACAATGGCTTTTATTAGATAGTCACTGCATTATTTATGATGACAACTGAATTGATATCTCAACATGTTTAATTGATTGGTTTGAGAAATGAAATTAGATACACTGTTGCTGCCTCCTATGTTGTTACAATTGGATTGTTAACCCAACATTATTTTATGATTGATTAAGTCACAACGATGCTTCTTGCATCATGCATTGGTCTGTGAGAGATCCCTATAGCATGGTATAAGTTGAATAAATGATTTCTATTACTGTGTGTTTTGATTGCAAACCGGAAGTATTGCAATTTAAAAATCGTGATAGTTGTGACTTGGTTGTGTGTTGTGTATGTTTTATAGATATCATGCATCGTATCAGAGATGGGCACGGGTTTTATAACAGTATGGTTTCATTACAATTTAAATGTTAAATCGATTAGAGGAATGGAATCAGAAAATATTTCAAAAGAACTAGTGTCTGTGTTGTTTTGAAGAATTAATTTGTGGACAGTGGTTGATGTTTTGATGTTGAACTGAGTGGAAACAAGTGACTGTGTGTCATTTGGAGATTGTTTTAAATATTAATTGGGACAAATGAGAAGAAACAAAACTCTTATACAGGTTGTTTTAGAAGTCATACTATTTTGAGTTTAATGACACTGTGTTAAAGATTTAATTGCAAACAGTGAGCAAGTTAACACACAAATATGATTAAATTATACACTATAGTTGTTTAATTGATCACAATGATTATTTGGTTAGTGTTATTAGATACATAATGGTTTGATGGATTACTTGATTAGTGTTATGAACAATATCTGCTCCTTTTCCCTACCATTATTTCACTTTTCGCTAATTACAATCCCCTCTACTTCCCATATTTATTATTCACTCCCTGTTCCTAAAATTTAATTACAGTTAAGAGGAATTATGTATTGTAATAGTTTGAAATTGCAGTTTCTTGGATGAACTACAGTGATATGTTCTTTGGTTTACATTACAGTTGATTGTTTGTTGTCAATGAGCAGTAACCATGATCTTTTCTCCCTCATTTTAACAATTTTCGCTCGATACAAACCCCTCGCATATCCCGGAACCTTTGTTCACCTCTTGCTCATTGACAACGGTTAAGGAAATTTGTAAGGATTGGATTGCATGAGTATGTTGCTGAGTCAAAATTTATTTCATATTTTAAAAGAGTTGTCATGTATGGTTGTTAAAGAAACTATTTTCTAATCAATCATGCATACAAGAATGAGATTTTTCAACCGAGGTAGCCATGGCAGAGGTAACTGAGGAAGATGTAATTGGAATAGGGGCCCTAGAAGGCCAAGATTCTCCATTCACTTTGATGCTGACTCACAAGAGTTAGACCAGCTATTTCAGGCTGGGATTTTCAATTGGATTGGGCAAGGAATGGTCTAACCTAGGCCTGAAAGGCCTCCATTCCAAGCTCCACAAGCCCCTGGTATTCCCGTGCCCCCTCATGTCTCATTGCAACCTGAGGTTCCCAAAAACGATGGATGGCAAGAGATTGTCCACCCGACAGTCTCCCAACATCGTGGCTGGCTCAATTTGTCTTTACCTGCTCCCCCGCCTATCAATTAGATTTTCTAAGTTGCCCCTGTCCACTCACCAGTTCAGTCTTCCCATGCTATAAAAAGGTTGAAAATTGAGGCCCACCATGCCCCTAACAAAGGAAAAGCCATTGCTGCCCCTTCCTCACCCTCCAATGGCTCTGATAAATATGTGTCCTCCCGGATGCATTTGAGGGACGATTGTTCTCATGTGATCATCGAGATTAGGCCTAAAGGCTTAGCACAACCAAAGGCAAATTCAGACAAATCAAAAGGTGACAACAATAACAAGGGAAAGATTGCATCTCAGAGTGGAAAATATGGATTTTAAGTTTATTTTATTTATTGTTGATGACAATTGACTTCATAAATTTTGGACAACATGTTATTTTTTGGATATACCCGAGTAAGATATTTTGAAAATATTTTAAAAAATCATTGGATAAATTGTCAAATATGAATGTGATGATGGGAGTCACAAGGAGGGATGTCTTGCTTAATTAACTAATTGTGTTATGATTGTTAAAAGCTAAAGGGAGTCACAAGGGGTCCCACCTACTAGTTATTAATTATTTAAAAAAAATTATTATGATTTATTACTTTTACCCCTAACTAAAACGTTGGTTGAGCTTTTAGTTAACTTAACTAATGAAGTAGTTCAACTATTTCAACCAATTCTAATTGGCTTAAAAGCAAAAGGAAAGGGAGGAACATGAGGAGGATAGAAGGAGAAGCATACTAAGGTTTTCTCTTTGAGTTTGTGTTGAGATAGTTCAGTTTTCATTCATTCCTTAATTTATTACAAGACTAATTCTTTTTTTATGATAGCAGGGTCTTATTGTAGACAACACGATTCAGGGCTGAATTACATCATTCAGACACTTACTTTTCAGAGGTGTCCATCTATCTTTGATAGTCTGTGTAGACTTGTCTGTTTGTGAATTAGTTTTCATGACTGACAAAGGCTATTGTGGAGAGTCGAGTGGGCAACAATCCGTGGCAAGATGATCCAACTTTTAGAGTTCAGTTTTTTGATTTTCTGTCAAAGGTCCTTTTGTATGTTTCATCGGGGACGTCTAAGTTTGACTTTGGTCCAAAACTTCTTCATGAAATTTTGTAAACAGAATGACTCTTTGATGAATTGGAATGAAATAAAGGATTGATTTATGTCTCATCTGTCTTGATTATCGACCTGGTGTCTTTACTTATGTCTCTATATTTATTTCAACATCTGTTATGTTCATAAAAATACATAAATAATGAATATTTCAGCAAGATTTTATTTATAAAAACTAGCCTAGCACTTGTAATCAATACTTGTGAGTTAGGATATTAATTTTGATGGCTATAAACATAGGGTGATATTCCCGTCTATTTTGATTTAGCCAAGCAAAATCTGAAAATGCTTGAGTAAGATCATTTCATATCTTTTCCTCAACATTTATTTGGCGACCATATTGGGGAGATTTTTGATATCTCTCTGGTTAGTTTTTATGCTTGATTAGCATCGAATACATCTATTTTTCTGATATTGATTCTTTGATTGTTTTATTTCTTAATGATTGTGCTTGTTGCAAGGCAGCCCAATATTGAGCCCGGTCTTCAAGATCAGACCGACATTGCTTTGAATTTGTTCAACACCATTTTAGACACTTCCAATACTCGTGCCGAGCTTAATCATTCATGGGAAGCAATTGAAAGAGATATTAATGCCCAAGAATGTTGGGAAGCTAGACGTAGACAACCTAGAAATCAACAATAACCTTCTTGTTCCTTCAGTTTTGGCCTTACTTTCATGTCCTTAGACTCTCATGTTTCTAGAAGAAGAAGAAGAGGCTTATCACCTGAAATTAATCCTATTGTTGAAATAAGAAGAAGGAACTTTGTGTTGTCAACCCAACAAAGTGCTCTAAAGAGAAATTTTTCTGATTCATCCAACTCATATTTTTATCCCTCACCTATCATCCACAATATGGCATTTAGCGGTGGCTCTGGTGGCATTGGAAGAGCTTCTTCCTCTTAACCTAGCACCTACTACTCGTCCACTTCCTAAATTCAAAGAGCATCTCCCTAGGTTTTTGGGAAATAACACTGTCACTACAAACGAACACCTGGTGCAATTTTCTAATGCTTGTCACAATATAGGGGCCAATGACAACAATACTTGCATGCGCTTATTCGTCAATTCCTTGGAAGGAAAGGCTGCGAATGATTTCCTTAAACTTCCTCCTAAGATTCTGTCTACTTGGGAGGAGTTAGTTTATTGGTTTAGATCCACCTATGGCCAATCTAAAAGCCCAACTGAGAAATTACGGGAGTACAATAACATCGCCTATAAGGATGGTGAGACCATCAAGTCCTTCAACTTGCATTTCACTAAGTTATACAATCAAATCCATGAACTCATTTGACCTCAGAACCAAGCCGCTTTCATGCATTATTACAATGCATTACCTCCCCCCTATTGTCATAAGCTTGAGGAAAAATCCATTGATAACCTTGGTTCCGCTCTGCACACTTGTTTAGAGTATGAAGAACAACTTGAAAGAACATGTCTTCCCCAGGGAGAATTGTTTAAACAGATAGACATTTCCGCCCTCTTACATCTAGTACAAGATATGAATAATCGTATGATAGCATATGAACGAAAATGAACTGTCTCCCCTCTCACCCCTGGAGCTTCATCCTCTTCTGCAACCCCCTTTAGGAATCCAATTGAAAATAATTTTCAGCCTAAAGCTATCTTTCCTCGAAGTTGGTGTAACATTTGCGAGGAACACCACAAGGAAGCCACATGTGAGGTAAGGAAGAGTGCCAGAGATAAGATATTTGGTAAAAAACCAAAAACTACCATCCTTGTCCTAGATTTTGCAGAGCCAGAGGATGTCATGATCATCAATACTAGGAACAGAGCTAGAGGATGTCATGATCATCAATACTAGGAACAAATCCTACGCTCCCAAAGGCAAATAGTTTTCTCCCCGCAATTCTTCTAGCCCAAGCTCATCTTCACCATCTAGTACGGTTCAGGTTCCTAAGGTTCCTGACAGTCAAGAAACAACTCCCCCTCTCCCCTCTTCCAAATACAATATTCTGAATCAGTTGGCCAACATCAAAGCAGATGCCACCCTTTTGGACATGGTTGTTGTCCCTGAACAACATAAGCATCTGAAACAATTCATGGAAGGGAAATATTCTGTTGTATCCAAACTCTCTGAAGAGGTGAATGAAGAGGATTCGTTTGTAAATAAAGTAGGTGTACATAACTTTAGATACCCTGTAAAAAATCCCCCTTTTTATATTTCTGTAAAAATTATGGATAAAATCGCCCATTGTTTCCTCATTGATGGCGGTTCGGGCCCAAGTGTGATGTCGAATATTATTATGGAAGAGATAGGCTTGTCTTCTACCAATGAAAATGCTAGAAGCATGCTCACCTATAATAGTCTACAACAAACGACCATAGGTGAGATTAAATATGTGACCTGAAATAAGGACAACCATTAATATTCAGGTAATCGATATGCCAGTAAGAAATTACTCAATCATCTTGGGAAGAGATTGGAAATATTTAATAGGTGGATACCTCTCACTCGACGGGACACATTTATCCATTCCTCAGAATGGTAAAAACATTATAGTCCCGAGAGAGGGAAATATTTCACCTTACATAGAGAGTGTCCCACAACCTAATTTAAACTATATTGAAGAGGACCTAGGAGTGTATTCCATCTTTGCTAAGGAGGATAACATTCCCTTGGAACAAATCGATTTGGATGATGGTATGTGGCACATGCACTTTGATGGTTCCTGCTCAAATGAAGGAAATGGAGTTGGCATTGTCTTGATTTCTCCTATAGGGAAAATCCATAACTTTTCTTATAAGTTGGAGTTTTCTTGTACGAACAATGTCACCGAATTTGAAGATTTCTTATTAGGCATTGAAAACGCTTATAATCTCGGTTTTGGTCACCTTTCAGTGTTTGGGGACTCCGAGATTGTTGTGAACCTTGTACGCAAGATTTACTCCCCTAGCAACAAGTTGATGAAACAATACAACCAAACTGTTTGGGCGCTTATGTCGAACCTATTATCTTTCAACATCACTCATGTTAAGAGGGAATTGAACTCAATGGCTAATCGATTAGCTGTCTTTGCAACCTCTCCTACTCGAAAACTTCTACCACATAGACCTGATTGTACTTTTCAATCTCTATATTGTCCACATATCCCTGGCAATTTAGAATCTTGGCAGGTCTTCCCTAACGATGAGAGCATTTGTGCTTTTTTTCAAAATGAACCTTTTAATCCCAAGGAAATTATATCCATAGAAGATGACAAGATTCATGAAGGCTTGAATCCCCTAGAAAGTTTGTTTTCATCGAGTGATGTAAGCAATAAAGACAAACAGGAAGAAGAGGAGTCAAAAAGGAAGGTGGGTGAAACCATCTCCTTGAACATTGGGACACCCGAGTCTCCAAAAAATGTTAAAATAGGTGCCCAATGTTATGATAAAGAAAAAATGAAGTTTTCCAAGCTACTTGGTGGATTTCAATATGTTTTTTCTTGGTCTTATGAGGATCTTCGTGGTTTTGATCCTGGTCTTATACAACATGCCATCCCCATCAAGGAAGGCATGAAACCAGTTAGGCAAAAACAAAGATCTATTAACCCTTCATTGAAAGAAACTATTCAAAGGGAGTCGGGAAATCTCTTGAAGGATGGAGTCACCTTTGCGGTCAAGTATCCTGAATGGGTTTCCAAATTGGTACATGTTCCTAAGCTCACTGATCATATTAGCTTCTGCATTAATTTTCGCATATTCAATCAGGCTATTATGAAAAATCCCTTCCCTCGCCCTAATATGGAAATGATTATGCAGCAAGTTGTAAGGTCACAGATGAGGCCCTTACTTGACAATCTTTTTGGTTATAATCAAATCAAGGGAAAAAGGGCAGATGCTCACAAAACCACTCTTATCACTAATTGGGGTACCGTGACTTATGAACATATGCTTTTTGGCTTACCTGATGCAAGTACCACTTTTAAAGGACATATGCAAATAACTCCTGACGAATTGATTAGTATTCATATTTATCTTGACGATCTCATTGTATGCATTAAAGGGCAAATTATTACATCAGAGTTTCAAAAGTTATGGCTAGGTCCTTTCAAAAACACTTTTGTCTTGGGCACTAACTCTTACATTCTAAAAGAATTGCATGAGCAATTGTTTTCCTACAACACTAATGGTTCTCACTTGAAACATTACATGGAACCAACTTGAAAAGTTCTAACACTGTTTGTATTTTCTGTATTTTAGCTTTGCTTTCATTTTTCCACTGTTTTTCATTTCTACTTTACAGTAGTTTGATTTCTACTTTCTATTTTTAGCAATTTCCTGCTGTTTTTACATTTATGTCATGATTTTATTACTTTTTTTTTTTTATCTTTTAGTTGATTTTTGGTCAAGAATAAGATGTTGGATCGGTTCTGCCATAGTGAAACTCTTGCAAGATATGGTTATTCAATAACAATCAATCTTACACAACATTTACAACGTTCCCCTGAAAGCACTTGAAATTGCTATCTTCTTTCACTGTTTTGTTTTAAAGAAATTCGTTATCTCTCGCTTCTGCTTTCCATTTCTTCATCCATTTGAGAATTAAAAAAAGAGCAAGTCCAAAATTTTCTCCTTGAAGTAAAGAGCATATTCTAGTTGAACGATTATGCACACAGTGGTAAACCCCCTCATACTCAACATTTTTCATGAGTTATTCCCAAAGTCCCGATCAATTTTCCATTAAATCTGCTCACTTCCCCTTGTTACATAATGTTCCTGGTTATATCTTCTTGACCTGTTGTTCTTAGTCTGCAAAACCATGAGTTTTGAGTTCTAAATCAGTTGAAAACAAATTTCCCTGTGGAGTCGCCAGTTTGTTGACGATAAAAAATGCAACAAGGATTTCACTCGCAAAGTATTGCTAAAGCCTACTATGATAAGCTAACGATGTATATAATACTTGTAGGTGGGACCCCCTTGTAGATTGGAAGATCATATCTGGTTCTTATTTGATGTTATGTTGTTGTTCGACACTGCTTACAAGGTTCTACATGATTAATGAAATCTTGGTTTTATTCGCGACATAGTAGCAGATGGATAATGCATATTATATGTGGTTTATAATCGCTCTAAGCTCTAAATTCCATATTGTGTGAATGGATCATATCCAATGTTATCACATTGCTATTTAGTGCCATGATCTATTACATGTTGTTGGACAACTGAGAGGGGGGGGGGGGGGGG
>ML776881.1:790889-806817 GCA_009831015.1 Picea engelmannii
CTTTGTATTTGCCTGATCCCTTCTTCAGTCTCTTCACAAATTTTGCTTCAATTTCATCAGGCTCTGAATCCTCATTCTCGTCTGCCTTAAATGATGCTTCTCTGGAGGTGGGTTTATCTTTAACTATTCTCATTTCATATGCATTCAATGTTCCTAGAATTTGATCAAAATCCAAGGTTTTTAGATCATTAAGTTCTTCAATAGCAGAGACCTTCAGGTTGAACCTATCTGGTAGAGATCTCAAAATTTTCTGAACTAAAGAAGGTTCCTCAATTTTCTCACCAAGTGCTTTCATTGCATTTCCCATTTCTTCTACTCTCAGAAAGTATTTTCCAATTGTTTCATCTTCCTTCATCTTTAGTTGTTCAAATTGTATTCTGTAGGTTTGAAGCTTGGCATCCTTTACCTTCTCATTACCTTCATAACTGCTAATGAGTTTGTCCCACATTTCTTTGGCAGTTCCTAGGTGCATAACTTTTACGAATTATGCTTCTACAAGCCCACTCAAGATAGCATTCATAGCCTTAGCGTTGAAGCTAAATTATAGCTTGTCATCCTTATTATCTAGTACAACTGGCTTTACATGACCAGTATCTACCACATCCCAGACATCTACACCTAAAGCCATTATGTAGGTTCTCATTCTAACTTTCTAGAAGGCAAAGTTTGTTCCATTGAACAGAGGGGCCTTATTGGTTGAATTTCCTTCATGGCTTGACATTTTTAAGCTCTAGGATCTACCCTTATATAAAAGGGGCCGGCTCTGATACCAATTGTTGGACAACTGAGAGGGGGGGGGGGTGAATCAGTTGTTACTGGGCTTAAACAATTATGCTTATTTTAAACTCTTTACACAACATTTAATGACAGTCACAATAATGCAGGGAAGTAAGCAATAGAACATTCAACATCAGTCACACATATGAGATACATAGAGACAGATATTTCCTGAGGAACCCCATACAGGGTAAAAATCTCTTCTTCTTTCTATGATAAGTAATTTTTACATTCTTTACATTATCATACATATGAGCACCAACTCATAATGAGGCTACAACCTCTGTTTTGCAAGCTGCTGCTTGCTGAGAGCACCAACTCTCTGGATTCTCTAGCACCAACTAGAAGGAACCACCAACTCCCTGGTTTCTCTAGCACCAACTAAAAGGAAACACCAACTCCCTGGTTTCTCTAGCACCAACTAGAAGGAAGCTAAAACTCCCTGGTTTCTCTAGCACCAACTAGAAGGAAGCACCAACTCCCCAGTTTCTCTAGCACTAACTAGAAGGAAGCTACAACTCCCTGTGTTCAAGCACCCACTTGAACCTCTGAGGACAAAATTCCTCCCTACCACCTCCCTACCACCCTAAAATATAAATCTTTGTTATTAAGACTTATTACAATGATATAAAGTTCTTCAATGGCTTACCCATCTCATCACTGTTCTATTACACTACGCTGCTCTGTCTGCATCAGTGTCTTCTGCACACTCCTTGCGCTTTCTGTTCTTTTGCCTTTTATGCTCTCTGTTCCATGTCCCTTCAATGAACCATTCCCCTTCTGTGCATTTATGTTGCTGTGCTATACCTCCTTCACACCTCAATCACACTCCACCGCAACAACACAGATCTCTTCTTTGTTCCCCATCCTTAACGTCTCTGTGCTCCGTGTCCATCCAATATCCACCAAAAATCCTCATCTCGAGTACTCTACTTGATCATCATTGCAACTCTTCAGCTTCTCTGGCGGTTCAACCCATGCGTCCAACATCACTGGGTGTTATGCTGAGATTTCTCAGCCTGTCTGGTAGTTGAGACTCTTCGTCTTCTCTATCATAGTCGAGCTAATCCTCTCTATTACAGTTCCAGGCTTCAACGCCCATCCATCTGTCAATCACCTCTAAGAATAGTCTTCAATCACTGGAAGATGCCTCCAGCCTCTTCCTCTCCTCTGGCGATCATACTCAGGCCTCTTCAAGTCCTCTGGCAAAAACCATCAGTCATTTCTAGCAGTTACACTGTGAAGTGCAACAATAGCCCTCCGATCATATTCAAGTTCACCTGCACCATTGGATGGAGTTCGTAGGGTCTTGTGTTTAATTCACCGTTTCACATTTCGGCATTTCGGGATTCCTATGGTTAAGGTTTCTTTACGCTTCATGTACTGATCCCCGGAACTCTAAAATTGAGCTTGGTTGCACTAGCTCCTTCCTCCATCTTCCGTCGATGCGACCAATGGCTGTGACCACAGGCTAAGCCAAAACGTGTTTCGCATTTAAGAATTTCGACAATCTTGTTGTGAGGCATCTCGACTCTCCAAGTCGTGATCTCCGAAACTCCGAAAAAGGAGCTTAGCTGGACTAGCTTCGATCATTTCATCATTTCACGATTTCGCATGTCGCGAATTCCTATTGCGAGGCATCTCGAATCTCCAAGTCGTGATCTCCGATATATCCTCCATGTCACAATTTCACATTTCGGCTCTTCGCGATTTCGCATATCGCAAGTTCGAGAGGTTAGGGAACCCCGTTCCTCGACTTTCCAGTCAACGAAATGACGATCTGTCGACATGTGTCCTATGGACTCAACGGTCCAATTCTTGTTGTGATTTTGATACTTCACAGGCCTTCGTCATGTCTGATCAACGGTCCAGATCAATCCTCGATTCGACGACTAGGATTATTTTGCGATTTTGCATATCGCGACTTCAAAGGTTAAAGTTCCTTTGTTCTTTGATTTCTCGGTCTACGAAATCCCGGTATCCAAAAATCCAAAATGGAGTCAGAGTAACATATTTCGGCATTTCACATTTCACCGCTTTGGGACTCCTGTTGTGAGGGTCCTTGACATCTCCAATTCCCGGTCTGTGAAATCCCGGTATCCGAAACTCTGAAATGGAGTCGGACCAACATATTTCGACATTTCACATTTCGTCGCTTCAGGACTCCTATCGTGAGGGTCCTTGACATCTCCAACTCCCGGTATCCGAAATCTCGGTCAAAGTGCCTGTTTTGGGTTTTCGAGGTTTCACATTTCGCGATTTCGGGACTCCTATGCTGGAGAGTCTTGACTCTTGACTCCTCCAACTCTCAGTATCCGAACCTCTGGTCGATGTGCCTGTTTCGAGTTTTCGAGGTTTCACATTTCGCGATTTTGGGACTCCTGTGATGGAGAGTCTTGACTCTTGACTCCTCCAACTCCCGATATTTGAACCTCCGGTCGGTGTGCCTATTTTGGGTTTTCAGGGTTTTGCATTTCGCGATTTTGGGACTCCTGTGATGGAGAGTCTCAACTCTTGACTCCTCCAACTCTCGGTATCCGAACCTGTCCTTGTTTTGCCATTGTTGCATACTATGAACTTGCCATCAGTGACAAGCACACCTGACTGTAAACATGCCAACACATGTTGCACCTGCAAAAAACACATGTTATTCATGACAAAAGATAAAAGAAATATGGAACAAATCCAAGGAAAATAAGCGATCCTATACTATGCTATGCTACATTATATGCAAATGAAATTAAAAGGGTTGTTGTTAGTCCTAGATAACAAAGTTAGTGGCTATAAAATTTATTGAGTTATATGAAGACACATTTGATATGCATTATGGTATGGTTGGAAATGGTTTAATGTGACATAGGGTAGCGCATTTGGCAAAGTAATGGATGTTGGTTTTGATGCATGGATTAATTGAATGGATTAATGGAATGGTTGGCTGGCGTGTACTAAGTGATTGAATGAGTAAAGGATGGAAGCGACGTGCATTTACTGCACGTCACTCCATACCTCTTCCACTAGCTGTCACCCTAGCTTGGCTATTGTTCAGTTGTGTTTCGTTGTGGTTAAGCTCCGATTTTCAGACAAGGGGAGAACTGCTCGACCAAGCTCGCAGTTTTAAGGATTTTTGGTTACAGGTGTGTATTTTTCACCATCCATGAACCCACTCTGGTTGTGAAATAGATATTGGCTTGGTGATGTGTGGGTCTGTGCTTTTCTTAAGACTGACAACTATGTAAACTTGTGATAATGCTCTGGAATGGTTGTTTGTATGGTTTTTGTTGCAAATGGAAAATGATGGGTGAAGTCACAATTTCATTGATTATTCTGAGTGGTATAAGCCATGAAGGCTCTTTGTTGTCCTTATGAATTTTTTTTGGAGGGTTTATTCGGCCCAGACTTGCCAACCATCCCCACATAGTTCTTGTCACAATGCCCGGTCGTATTGTTATTATGGGGTTGCTGGGTTTGATTTTGAACCACCTTGTGTCACTACATATCGTTTCATTTGGGTATGGGCTCATTTATACTATTGGTGTCTGCGTAGTTGGTTATCAGGGTTATTATGCCAAGGGGCTTTCTTTGAGGTTGATTTCTATTTCATGGCTTTTTTTCTATCAAAAATCGCGAGGGTTATGCCCTAAGCATTCTCGATGTTATTTAATGGCCTGTGAGGAACCTCTGCTCCTCTATGTGAACTGTCACCCATTTTGCAAAGCTATTGGTGAGGTGGCCTATGTGTCCACCATGTTGTCTCAGAGGATTCTCATCTCCTGTTAGTGGTCGACTCCAGTATCCTTGTGTTGTTTCCACGGAGAGAACCTTGATTACTCAGAACCCGTGCTTGCTTATTCAAGGTAGTTTGATAATGAACCTGTCAGGTATATCATTGACTATTATGAGTTGGTGAAGTAGCATCGACAATGGTGATTATTGGTTAGTCTCTGTTAATAGCATTGACAATGGTCTTTATTGGATAGATAGTCGCAACATTATTTATGATGATAGTTGAATTGATAGCTTGACATGTTTAATTGATTGGTTTGAGAAACGAAATTGGATACACTATCGCTGCCTCCTGTGTTGTTACAATTGGATTGTTAACCCAACATTATTTTATGATTGATTAAGTCACAAGGATGCTTCTTGCGTTATGTGTTGGTCTGTGAGGGCTTCCTACAACATGGTATAAGTTGAATAAATGATTGCTATTCCTGTGTGTTTTGATTGCAAATCGAGAGTATTGCAATTTAAAATTTGTGATAGTTGTGACTTGGCTATCTGCTGTCTATGTTTTATGGATATCATGCATCATATCAGAGATGGGCATGGGTTTCATAACAATATGGTTTCATTACAATTTAAATGTTAAATTGATTAGAGGAATGGAATCATGCACGATTTCAAAAGAAATCATGTCTGTGTTGTTTTGAAGAATTAATTTATGGACAGTGGTTGATGTTTTGATGCTGAACCGAGTGGAAACAAGTGACTGTGTGTCATTTTGAGATTGTTTTAAATATTAATTGGGACAAATGAGAAGAAACACAACTCTTGTACAAGTTGTTTTAGAAGGCATATTGTTTTGAGTTTAATGACATTGTGTTAAAGATTTAATTGCAAACAATGAGCAAGTTAACACACATATATGATTAAATTATACACAATAGTTGTTTAATTGATCACCATGATTATTTGGTTAGTGTTGAAACGTTTGCATTAAATATAGAATGGTTTGATGGATTACTTGATTGATTGTATGAACAATATTCGGTCCTTTTCCCTACCATTATTTCACTTGTTGCTAATTACAATCCCCTCGCCTTCCCATATTCATTATTCACTCCCTGTTCTTGAAATTTAATTACAGTTAAGAGGAATTATGTATTGTAACAGTTTGAAATCACAATTTCTTGGATGAACTACAATGATATGTTCTTTGGTTTACATTACAATTGATTGATTGTTGTCTATGATCAGTAACCATGATATTTTTCCCCTCATTTTAACACTTTTCACTCGATACAAACCCCTTGCATATCCCAAAATCTTTGTTCACCCCTTGCTCATTGACAACGGTTAAACAATTTGTATGGATTGGATTGCATGAGTCTGATATGTTGCCGAGCCAAAATTTATTTCATATGTTAAAAGAGTTGTCATGTATGGTTGTTAAAGAAACTATTTTCTAATCAATCATGCATACAATAATGAGCTTTTTCAGCTGAGGTAGCCATGGAAAAGGTAACCGAGGAAGAGGTAATTGGAACAGGAGACCTAGAAGGCCAAGATTCTCCATTCACTTCGATGCTGACTTGCAGGAGTTAGGCCAGCTATTTTAGGCTGGGTTTTTCAATTAGATTGGGCAAGGAATGGTCCAACCTAGGTTTGAAAGGCCTCCCTTCCAAGCTCCACAAGCCCTTAGTATTCCCATGCCCCCTCATGTCTCATTGCAACCCAAGGTTCCTGAAAAGAACGTATGGAAAGAGATTTTCCACCTGACAGTCTCCCAACATCGTGGTTGGCCCAATTTGTCTTTACCTGATCCCCCACCTATCAATTAGATTGTCCAAGTTGCCCCTGTTCACTCACTAGTTCAGTCTTCCCATGCTAGAAAAAGGTTGAAAACCGAGGCCCACCATGCCCTTGACAAAGGAAAATCCACTACTGCCCCTTCCTCACCCTCCAATGGCTCTTATAAATCCGTGTCCTCTAAGATGCATTTGAGGGACGATTGTTCTCATGTGATCATCGAGATTAGGCCTAAAGTCTCAGCACAACCAAAGGCAAATTCAGAGAGATCAAAAGGTGACAACAGTAATAAGGGAAATATTGCATCTCAGAGTGGAAAATATGGATTTTAAGTTTTATTTTATTTATTGTTGATGACAGTTGACTTCAGAAATTTTGGACAACATGTTATTTTTTGGATATATGAGTAAGATATTTTGAAAATATTTTAAAAAATCATTGGATAAATTGTCAAATATGAATGTGATGATGAGAGTCACAAGGAGGGATGTCTTGTTTAATTAACTAGTTGTGTTATGATTGTTAAAAGCTAAAGGGAGTCACAAGGGGTCCCACCTACTAGTTATTATTTATTTAAAAACCCTTATTATGATTTATTACTTTTCCCCCTAACTAAAAAGTTGGTTGATATTTTAGTTAACTTAACTAATAAAGTAGTTCAACTACTTCAACCAATTCTAATTGGCTTAAAATCAAAAGGAAAGGGAGGAATAAGAGGAGGATAGAAGGAGAAGCATACTAAGGCTTGCTTTTCGAGTTTGTGTTGAGATAGTTCAGTTTTCATTCATTCCTTAATTTATCACAAGCCTAATTCTTTTTTATGATAACAGGGTCTTATTGTAGACAATAAGATTCAGAGCTGAATTACATCATTTAGACACTTGCTTTTCGGAGGTGTTGATCTATCTTTGATAGTCTATGTAGACTTGTCTATTTGTGAATTAGTTTTCATGACTGACAAAGGCTATTGTGTAGACTCGAGTGGGAAACAATCTGTGGTAAGCTGATCCAGCTTTTAGAGTTCAATTTTTTGATTTTCTGTCAGAGGTCCTTTTGTATGTTTCATGGGGGACGTCTAAGTTTGACTTTGGTCCAAAAGTTCTTCACGAAATTTTGTAAAGAGAATGACTCTTTGATGAATTGGAATGAAACAAATGATTGCTTTATGTCTCATGTGTCTTGATTATCGCCCTGGTGTCTTTACTTTTGTCTCTATATTTATTTCAACATCTATTATGTTCAGAAAAATACATAAATAATGAATTTTTCAGCAAGCTTTTATTTATAAAAACCAACCTAAGCACTTGTAATCAATACTTGTGAGTTAGGATATTAATTTTGATGGCTATAAACATAGGGTGATATTCTCGTCTATTTTCCTTTAACCAAGCAGAATCTGAAAATGCTTGAGTAAGATCATTTCATATCTTTTCCTCAACAATGCGCAAGGTATGGAAAATATTGGTGAGATCTGGTACTCTCTGGTCCCTTTCTTGATGTAGGGTGGTCCATCTGGTGTACTGGTCCTCGTAGCTTCCAACATGGTAGTACTATTATTTAATGACGTCCTGGAAGGAATCCCATGTAGGGGCCACCACAAACATTGCAGATTCCTCCACGACCCTTTGCTCAGAGTAAGTATCCCACTAGTCTTTAACATGGGGAACAACCTTGAGGAGTGAAAAAGTGATATTTTCCTTATCGGAAAAATTGTGGACCAAAAAATACCCTTCGAGTAGATTCAACCATTTATCTACAACATCCACATCTATCAGTCCTTCAAATAATGGAAAACCAAAATTTACCTGTGCCTTGAAGGGGGCTGCATGGCTTCTTGATGAAGATGCTTCTCATGTGGGTAGTCGTCGAAGGATCTACGCGAAGTTGTCTATCATTTCATTCCTTTGTCGCATGAGGGATTCCTTGAGCAATATTTTAATAGGATCTCCTACTCCATCATATTTATTTTCATCCCTCATGGGTTGTTGTCGGGCTCAACGCGGTCAATCTTTCAATGGCTCGATTGGTTCGAGCCCCAAGTTCTTGTAACCAGATCTTGTTGGGGACATGCATGGAGAAAAATAAATGAAGCGCATACCAATCTGATACCACTGATCTGGATTTAGGAGCAGAATGAACTGATTAACATAATGAATACAATAAACATGGAGATATGAAGAATAACACATATATCCAGTGAACAATATCTTCCATTGAATAATGAAATAGGATGAAACTGTAAAACTATAGAACTGAAACATTTGCTCGAATGGTGGTAGCTATCTATGAGAAGAGATGTGGCTGCTACGTGCATCTGTCTGAGCAAAATGAATTACAATGAGTCTCTAGAGGCCTTTTTGATATTACTCATAAATTCCAAAACCCTAGACATCCAAAAACCTAACCCTAGGAGGTGAAACATCAAAAGTCATGTGTGTCCCTATGGGTAAGCTAGTACCTCAACTTCCCAAGGTCATAACTTTTGCATACGACCTTCGTTTTAGGCACGTGATAGCTTGTTGGAAAGGTCTTTCAGAGAAATACACATTCCGCTATCAAACTTTGACTCTGTCTACAATTTGACTGTGGCGAGCCAACAAAACACTGTTCAGGCCTCCAAAACAGCCCTAGAAGTACAACAAGATGTGATGACATGAAAACATACAAAATAATCCAGTTGGATTAAGTGAGAGGCCACCAATATCCACCTGGAAGATGTGTAGGGCTTCAGACAACCTCAGAAGTGTAAAACCCACAATTACAAAGAAGTACAAAAGAACGTGCTGAACTAAAAATGGACAAGAGGAGCCAGTTGGAATAGGTGGGTGGCCACCAATAGCCAACTGGATCATTTATGGTTTTGTTATGCCTATTTGTTGAGTGCCAAGGTTGGAGGAAAACAAAGTGTGAGTTTTAACTTACTGTTACGCTACCAAAATTTCTCTAAAATCCTTATGCTACTACTAAACACTCTTGTTGAGAGAAAGGAGACAATATAATGTACTGGAACCGTTTAGTTGTTGAATAATACATTGAACGTGCTTTAGAGTGTGGGGTTTTTCTTCCGGAAGGGTTTTCCCTAGTAAATTATTGTCTAATGGTTGTATGCTTATGTATTATTTATTACTATAATCGTGTTTATTTAATTTCTTCATATTCTTCTCTCATTGAATCATGTAGTAAGTGTATTCCACACCTCTCCTTCCTTTCAATCCAAAGTTAATATGGATCAATGTTGATAAAAAAACCTATAAAACGCCCCTCACCATATTTTGAAAGATATTCTCCATAAATAGAGGTGAAAAAAAGAAATCGGCTTTGTGTTGGGGAATTTTTTGCATGGGGAAGAAAAAGCCCCTTTGGTAAGCGAGGTTATATACTAAAAAATAGACAAGTGTTATTTGTGAGACAAGCACAAGAGTACATCACTACGAAAAAACAAAACAATAGAGCATGCATTCAATGAAATTGCAAATTAAACTTGAAGAATACCATTCAAACATAAAAACTTGGAGATAAAAAACAATACTCATACATTAGTCCAATGAAAAGCATGAACATGAGTACCAACAATTGAGGAGAATGGGTGGATGCAAATTGGCTCCAACACTCTCCTTGGGATGGGTCCTTTTACTTCTTGAAATACCTTCCTAGCAATGGTGAATGAAGAAGTCTTTGTTGTTTGAGGAAATAAAACAAACAAACATGAGGTTGATGAATAATAGGGACGCGATATAAACATATACGATATCTAATCTCATTCATATAGCATAACCTTGCAATTATTCTCTCCTTCAAATTCTATCCCATGGATTTCATTTTCAAAGAAATTCTGAGCCTTTTGAAGAACTAGTTCCAATGCGAAAGCTCTTCATTCAAAATGGAGATCGCAATTCTTGAAAGAGAAATTTTGAACCTCTTGAAGAACTAGTTCCAATGTGAAAGCTCTTCATTCAAAATGGAGATCCCAATGCTTGAAAGAGAAAATTTGAAGCTCTTGAAGAACTAGTTCCAATGTGAAATCTCTTCATTCAAAATGGAGATCCCAATGCTTGAAAGAGACTTTGGGAGGCCAAAGTTGTAACACCCTGTTTCCCCCAACTTGTAAATATAACTGAACTGGCCAAGAACTATGGCAAACTCATAAATATGAATATGTGATGTAAATGGACCTTGAGGAAGAGGTCAATGAATGTGAATAGAATTCTGAATTTATTGCAGGACTGTTGATGAGGGGATGTGCAGAAAAAGAGACCACGATGGCGGTGGAAGGCACCTGAAAAGGTGGCGTTAACTTCCACCGAGAATTTAATACCGTATTTAGACTCCACTGGCCTGGAGAACCAAAAGTTGCTCGCTGGCCCTGAAAATTAATGGCTTGCAAACTGGTAGGCGGATGGCTTGATGACGGATGGGATGGTGAACCACCCATCTGTAGAGCCGTTAAGCCTGATCAGTGTGAGGGAAATCATGACACACGCAACCTCGTGAGAGGATAAGGCACATGGTAGAGGCGATTGAGAGGGTAGACACGAGGGGAACTCTGGTATGATGTAGAGTGAGTGATAGCAGAGAGGAAGGATTGCAACCTTCGCTCCTGGTCATTGGCAGATAGAGAGACGCAGTCTCAGAACATCGTGGTATTAGCTCGGGGGTGGCTAGTGGTAAATCCTTTGGGAGTCGCTGAGCCTACGGTTGGGTGGAAACGAGCACCCCTCTCAGCAGTTGCACCCATTTTTGAAGTTACTTCTGATAAGTGTTTTACATATTGTGTCTTGAAATTCATACACTGTTATATTTGCTCGCAGAACTGTGAAATTATGAATGATTTTAGTGTAAGAATGTCTGTGTAGTGTTTTGTTAATAATTAATGGGCATATGCTTGTAATAGAGGAAGCCATGCATGACTTACGTTGATAAATTGAATCTATTTATGCCTAGACTGAACGATGCTAGGTTTTTCAGCCAGTTCTCGGGAAATTGTTTCCCTTCACCCATATCCAGGAAAGCCCCGGACCAGATCTCTTCACAGAGATTTCCTCCCTAGAAAGGTTCGCAAAGAACCCAGAAAAGGGACTTGAATGCACAAGTCTTAACAACCGTGTATAAAGAGGAACGATCCTCTTAAATCCCGAAGTAGCAGCTTAGGGATAAGTGTTAATCAACGGATGAGATCCTATCGGAGAGTCTGCGGTCATTCACGATTATTGAGTCGAGAGAATAAATGAGGGTGTTAAGCGCCATAGACCCTTTTTCCTCTATCTTCGTGAATAGAGAGGAAATCTGGATCGTAGACCCCCAGGCTCCATGAGAGCATATGGACTGTTGATTTTTCCCACGTCCAAAGAGCAGTAGAAAAAGGCATGGCATCGGGACCGATCTGAATCATCAGATCTGAACTAGGAATCCCGACAGTCGTTAGATATTTAGGGAGATAGACGAGGGTTAAGCCTCGTGAATAGGGGAAAAATGGATAAGAGCCGTCCATCCGAGGAGGACAGGTGGCAGAGATCCAGGGATCTCGTGAGCTCGGAGGTTCACGAGGTAGGAGTCCAAAAGTTGGATGCTCCAAGTCACGAGTGGCGAAGCCACGAGAGGATCTAAGCCGTCCATTATTTGGGACACGTGTCAGGAGATCCTGAAAGTCGGGGATCAGGGAATCGGAGTATCCGAGCATTAAGAAATCTTTCCATACGGAATTGCGATCCGTGATTTATCGATAAGATCAGAACCGTCCATTAGGTGGAACACGTGTCAACAGATCTCAGAGAATCAAATTTTTCGAAGGTGGGAAACCCTTGCAGTTGGGAATCGCGATATGCGAAATCCCGACAAGGATCTGGACCATCCGTTGGCAGAGGACACGTGGCAGAGATCAAGCGCCATCGGCGTTTGGCGCATCGGGAAATCGACATTCCTGAGGTCGAAGGAACCATGACCTCGAAAGTCCTGAAACCCCGATAAGGATTTGGACCGTCCATTTGGAGGGATGCGTGGAGGAAATCAGAGCGATTGGGAAAGTCCCGAAAAGGGAAGCCATCCCTCGACATTTGGTTCATCGGGATATCGGGAATCCTGTGGATGTGGTATTTACCCCTTATGAAATCGTGAAACACGAAACCCCGACAGGGTAAGGTTGTGGACACAGGGTAACGGTCACGTGGACCAGGGCTGAGCTAGGAGGGCTAGCCAAGGTAAAGGCGCGTTGGGAATCGGAGAATCGCGAGTTCTGTGGGCGAATGCATTTTGACATCGCAAACCCCGAAACCCCGATGAAAAGGTATGACTGCGGTCATATAGAGGGAGGTCATGTGGACCAAAAGTTCTAGTCCAGGGGACTAGCGAAAGTTGATGTCATATCGGGATATCGGGGATTCCGAGGACAAAATGTTTATATATTCCAACGTTGTGATATTCGAAACCCCGATGGACGGAGGAGATTCATTTGGAGGATCTCCGAGTCCGTAATGACCGTTAGATGTGGGAACAAGACGATAACTTAAACCAGGACGTGGTGACGCTTTAGGATAAGCGGTGAGCAGATCTGGATGACCTGCATCCACCCGTCCAGATCTACGACTGAGGTTCCATTCCGGAGCCCTCTTACTGTTCTACCTTTAGCGGTAGGGGGGCGGGGTCCGGAATTGGGCGCGCAACTCTCGAACGGTCGAGATCTACTCAGTGTGATCAACGGTTTCCCAGTGGATTCCGGACCCCCCTTGCCATTCTACCTTTAATGAGGGGGGGGGGGTCCAGAATAGTGTGGCGTGTGAAGTGGGGCCCCTCCCTGTCATGACGACCCTCGTGTTGCGTTTCCCTTTCGCCACCTGTGTTATACCTAAACGCGCGACGGGGCTTGTTCTCATTGGCGATTTGTTACCCCTRTGGGGGATTGTTCCTATTAGCCATTTGCTGACMTGGTAGGGACTCGTCCCCATTGGTCAAGCACGTAGATATTACTGTAGCGCCGAAGCGCGAAATACCAGAGACGCTACGATCGAATTGAGCCGTGAACATGTCCCACGATCACATGGGAATGGAGTAGGGGAGAGATAGAGCCAGCTTACGCTAGGCCTCCTTGGTTATTTAGGAGTTCAAGTCTGACAGAGGACCCGAAAATTTTGATTTAGGTAGTGGGTGTGTTACAAAGTGGTATCAGAGCATGGTTAAAACACTCGGCTTGATTGGGCTCATGCACGATTGGCGCATAAACTCCGTTCGAAGTGCTCCTATGAGGAGTAACCCTTGACCTAGCTATCTTGTCCAGGATTAAAAACTTGGAATATGAAAACCCGACTATGTATTCATGTGAAAGAGTTATGAAATTATGCGCAAATTATAACATGAATTTAACTCTTGACTAATAACCAACGTTTGTCTTTTAACTCAAGCGGACGATCAACCGCGGGAATCCATAGACGCAGAGTATGGTGACTCACCAAGAGATGGGAAAAGGCTCCCACAACAGAGACAAAGAGTCTGGTTGAGTTGCAAAGCTGCAAGGCCGACAATGAAAGGATGATGAAAAAACAAGAAAAACAAACCGAAATTAATGCAGTTTTACTGCAGAGCTTATCCGACCTACAATGACAAATGCAGCATGAACCGGAGATGTAGAATCGTGGTCGTGTTAGTGGCCACACGGAGAGAATCACATCCAGAAAGGTCCACCCCAGAGGTAAAGGACCGGTACCAGATGATTCTACTGAGAAGGAAGCTGGTGATTCAGAAGGCTCTTCCAGCAGCAGGACCAGTTCCTATTCTCGCAGAAAACAAAAGAAGCAAAAGACTTCTAAGAGTCATAAATTTGAGGAATTCAGGAAGGCTAAACCTCCCTCCTTCGACGGTGAGATAAAGAAGGGAGAGGAAGCTGAGGCTTGGCTACTTGGACTGAAGAAATATTTCAGAGTCCATGATTTCTCAGAGAACTTGAAGGCCTGAGTGGCCACTTTCAATCTGAATGGAAAGGCTTCCATCTGGTGGGAAGACCTTAAGAATGTGAAAGGGGTCCGCGAGGAGGACCTGTCTTGGAAACAGTTTGAGAAGTACTTTCAGAAGAAGTATTTGTCGGAAAGGTATTTCGACGAGAAGGCTAAAGAGTTTTATGAACTCAAACTGGGACAACTTACTATGGAGGAGTATGTCAACAAATTCCTTGACTTACTGAGGTATGTACCCTACCTCAAAGCAGAGAAAGAAAAGGCACAACGCTTCATCAGTGGCCTACCCAAGGAATACCGGAACTGAATCGAATTCGACGAGCCAAAGACCTTAGAAGAAACTATAAGAAAGGCAACATATTTTCATGAACAATATGGACATCGGGTAGAGTCTCGTGGAGACTAGAAATAGAAGAGTGGCTCGAAATTTCAGAAGAAAGGGAGCAAATCCTCGGGATTTAAAAACTACAAGAAGAACCACAGAATGAACTTTCCAACCCGGAGTGTACTCCAGCAGAACTTTCCCTGGGTGGACGGAAATAAAACTTCTAGACCTATACCAGTAAAGACTGATAACCCAAAGAGAAAAACTTTGGAATGCTGGGATTGCAGAGGAGATCATCTCCGGAGAGACTGTCCACTCCGATAACAGAACAGTCGAAAAATTTATAAAATGCAAGAAGCCACCACAGTCAATGATGTGGCAAGGAGTGTGCCGTAGATCTATGTAACCTTGGATAATAACCAAGCTGACCACCAAGCTTCAGTGGTGGAAATAGAAGGTATGATCTTCAACCATCTGGTGTCTGTTTTGATTGACCCTGGTTCAAATTTGAGTTATATATCCCCTAAAGTTGTTGGTAAGTGTAAGCTACAACCACAAAAACAAACTAAGCCATGGTTAGTACAGTTAGCCACTGGCACCAAAAGAAAGGTGGTAGAGGCCATACCAGCCTGCCAGTTAATGTTGGGTAAATTCCCCACCCAAGCAAACCTTAATGTATTACCCTTGGGGTCATGCGACCTGTTGATTGGTATGGACTGGCTGGCTGCCCATAAAGTCAAATTGGACTGTTACCATAAAACCTTAGAGTGTGTGAACAAAGAAGGACAAAGGATAACCCTCCAAGGGATCCGAAAGCCGGTCTCGGTGAGACAAATATCGGCCCTGCAAATGAGAAAGTATTGCCGAAAGGGATGTCCCCTATATGCAATACAGGTACTGAAAATAATCGAAGGCGATAAACCAAGCCCCGATCCTAAGAGAGTACAGAGATGTATTTTCGGAAGAGGTACCGGGTCTACCTCCGAGAAGAGACATTGACTTCTCGATAGAACTCCCACCGGGAGGGGTGCTGGTGTCTAGAACACCCTACCAGATGAGCACACCTGAGTTAGTTGAACTCAAATTGCAATTAAAAGAAATGATGGACAAGGGTTATATTCAACCCAGCGTGTCCCCATGGGGAGCACCAGTCCTGTTTGTGAAAAAGAAAGATGGCACCCTTATACTGTGTATAGACTACAGACAACTTAATAAAGTAACCATAAAGAACAAATATCCCCTGCCCAGGATCGATGATCTATTCGATCAGTTGGGAGGTGCGTCTGTTTTCTCAAAGATTGACTTGAGGTCGGAATACCATCAAGTCCGAATTAAGGGTGAAGACATCCATAAAACT